>JAVQJD010103486.1:0-14296 GCA_036023655.1 Nannoperca australis | reverse complement strand
ATATGATACGTTTAAAAGATTTATTGAACATAGGTACATTTAGAATGTTTGAATATGCTGATGGTTTGGGGAAGCTTCATGGGGACGTCCGCCGTGGCACTCGGGTACGACGAACCCCCAAAAAGCCTCCCACCTTAAGATCTTAAGATCTTTGGATCTGACCAGATGTAACGGTGATATGCTTGCGAGGACCCGAGGCCCATGATTTTAATTAAGTATGAGACTAAGGTGGCATAGTACAAACCCCCAAAAACCAACAGACTCTGCAGCTGGTGCTAGTTGCAGTCGTCGGTGGTCGGCCAGGGACGGCGGCAACCCGGTGTCGGCGTCCCAGCTGGTGCTAGCTGGTGCTAGCTGTTGTTGTCGGTGGTTGGCCGGGGACGCCAGCAACCCGGTGTCGGCGTCCCGGCCGGTGCTAGTTGCAGTCGTCGGTGGTCGTCCGGGGACGCCGGCAACCCGGTGTCGGCGTCCCGGCCGGTGCTAGTTGCAGTCGTCGGTGGTTGGCCGTGGACGCCGGCAACCCGGTGTCGGCGTCCCAGCTGGTGCTAGCTGCTGTTGTTGGTGGTCGGCCGGGGGCGCCGGCAACCCGGTGTCGGCGTCCCGGCCGGTGCTACTTGCAGTCGTCGGGGGTCGGCCGGGGACGCCGGCAACCCGGTGTCCCAGCCGGTGCTAGCTGCTGTTGTCGGGGGTCGACCGGGGTGCTAGCAGCTGTCGTCGGTGCAGGTTGGTAGCTGGGGCCCTGGCAACCCGGTGAGATTTTTTGAGATTTTTTTGCAAATTTATTAAAAATAATAAAAAAAAAAACTAAGAAATCACATCTACATAAGTATTCACAGCCTTTGCTGAGACAGGATTGTCTCGAGGCACAAATCTGGGGAAGGGTACAGAAAAGTATCTGCTGCCTTAAAGGTCCCAATGAGCACAGTGGCCTCCATCATATGGATATGGCAGAAGTTCAGAACCACCAGGACTCTTCCTAGAGCTCACCGGCCGTCAAAACTGAGCGATCGGAGGAGAAGGGCCCTGGTCAGGGAGGTGACCAAGAACCCGATGGTCACTCTGTCAGAGCTACAGCATTCGTCTTTGGAGAGAGGAAACCTTCCAGAAGGACAACCATCTCTGCAGCAATCCACCAATCAGGCCTGTATGGTAGAGTGGCCAGACGGAAGACCAGACTAAATTCTCTGGTCTGATGAGACAAAGATTGAACTCTTTGTCATGTTTGGAGGAAACCAGGCACCACTCATCACCAGGCCAACACCATCCCTACAGTGAAGCATGGTGGTGGCAGCATCATGCTGTGGGGATGTTTTTCAGGGGCAGGAACTGGGAGACTAGTCAGGATAGAGGTAAAGATGAATGCAGCAATGTACAGAGACATCCTGGATGACAACCTCCTCCAGAGCGCTCTTGACCTCAGACTGGGGTGACGGTTCATCTTTCAGCAGGACAACGACCCTACAACGACTTTTGCTTGCAAACCCTAAAGTTTTGCTTGCAAATCTAAAAGTTTTGCTTACGAATCTAAACGTTTTGCTTGCAAATCTACAAGTTTTGCTTGCGAATCTAAAAGTTGGGCTTCCGGTTACGCTGTATTCCGTGGGCGGGACCTACGCTGAAAGATGAATGACACGTTTCTATTGGCCAGTTTTGATTGGAGTGACAGCTTGGCAATTGGCAGTTAACGAGAGAGGCTGTTTTGAAGTCCGCCGGAGACCGGTGAAAGTCGATATGAATGTAAGTTTTTTTAAACATAACCTCCGTCTTAGTGATAGCAGTAATATTATGTTTGAGCTAGATTGCTTTTGTTTAACGAGCTGTGTTGTTGTAATGGCTTGAACAAATACGTATTATTTTATCATTTTAGCTGCTTGTCCAGGTAGGCTGCAATTATTATGCACAAAATATCACTTGTTTTCCATTATTGTCCTGTAGTATTCAGCGAGTGCATGACCCAAATCATTTAATAACATTTGTGCTTTGCTCTGCACGATCACAACTCTTATTACAGTATGACAGCGTAGAGCAACTGAAGCTGTGCAGCATCTAATGTCTTTGCTCACCAGAGCAATTCCTCAGGAGTCTAAAGTTTCCACCTGTTCCATTTGATTTTGAAATGGAATTTAATTAATGAAATATCAATGACCTATTCATACTTGTAGCACCAGTGCTATTAAAGCTGCATAACAAATGTTATTACTATTATGATTTGGATCATGCACTAGTTGAATACTACAGGACAATAATGGAAAATTATATTTTTCTCCATAAGCCACAGCACAGACTTGAATCTGATTGAACATCTCAGGAGAGATCTGAAAATTGCTGTGCACCGACGCTTCCCATTCAACCTGATGGAGCTTTGAGAGGTGCTGCAAAGAGGACTGGGCTCCGCCTGCACGGCATCCCCGCGGACGTCGTGTCGGATCGGGGTCCCCAGTTCATCTCCCGGGTGTGGAGGGAGTTCTGCCGTGGATTTGGGGCATCAGTAAGTCTCTCCTCCGGCTTCCACCCCCAATCCAATGGTCAGACTGAGCGCGCCAACCAGGATGTGGAAGCGGCCCTACGTTGCGTCTGCAACAGCAATCCCGGCACCTGTAGCGCGCACCTCGCCTGGGTAGAATACGCTCACAACTCCTTGTCCAGTGCATCCACGGGAGTCTCCCCTTTCGAAGCCTCCCTGGGTTACCAACCTCCTCTCTTCCCCTCCCAGGAACAGGAGCTGGCGGTGCCGTCAGTACAGACCCATTTTCGTCGATGCCGCAAGCTGTGGGGGGCCACTCGTGCTGCTCTGCTCCCCGCTACAGCTACGACCAAACGCCAGGCTGACCGTCGCCGAGTGGACGCCCCGGCTCATCCCTCATCCTCCGGACCATCCGACGCCAAACTCTCCGCCCGGACCAGCTCCAGACCTCCGGGCTTCTTCACTCCGCCACACCCAGAGTATTGTTTGTCTGCCCTCTCCAAATAAACCCTCGTTGCTTTCCCCGAATCTGCCATCCGCGTCCTGCCTTGTGGGTCCACTCTCTCTGAGTGTGTTTCTGCTTCTCCCGCTGTCTCCCTCGCCGCAACAGTCACATGGTCCCATAGCTTGACATTTACACTGGTAAGTACACTGTTATCATTATTAATCGTGTGATGACCCTCTATGGTACTGGTTGTGGGCTGTCTCTCTCTCTCTCTCTCATGTGTTTCAGATGATGAGTGGGTGTGGCCAGCTGGCAAGTGGGAACACTTGGGCCCGGTGTTCTCACGGTTAAAGGGTTAAACTCTGGACATGGGGCGCAGCGATGTAGTTCGAGCTGATGTTGACCGCATATACCTAACTGTTGGGTGTTATTTATTGTAGTCGTTGGTTATTTTGTTGTATTGACGTGTGCATGGGGGAAATAAATGCTGGAGCTGCATGCTCCATTCTCATGCTACGTTTGTTTGTCATGATTCTTTGAGCCTGTCGTGACAATAGGAACGATGGAAAATAAGTAGTAATATACCAAAATCATCTAATAGTTGTGGGAATTTTTTAAATTTAATTTCATCTTTTGTTTTCCATTTGTGCCTGAGGAATTACTGAAATGAAATGTGTATTTGTCACACTATGTGCTACTGGTCCAAGAGGATATTTGAATAGAAAGTTGTACAGTTGTTGAAGCTGCTGGCCTATGCTGTAGGCCTCTCCAGTATCCCTTTCCTTTAATAGGGAAAGAAGCCCTACTAAATGTTTGATGATTTAAGACCATTTCCTTGTAAAAGGAACCAGAGCAGAGTGATAACAACACTGCATTATTCATAGGGGCCCTCTATCACTGCACATGTTTTGTCTGAGGCAGAGAGAGACATGAGAGAGATAGGACAGAGAGAGACTGATGGAGAGTGAGAGAGACTGGGGAGACACAGAGCGAGACAAAGAGCTTGGCAGGGTGGGGAGACTGACAGGGACAACATTCCACTTCGAATTACAAATGAACAATCGATGTACAAATCAAAATTCATCAATATCACTGATGCTAAACCAAACTAAAGTCAAAGCACCAAAAAATAGATTTTCCCCCATTTGCTGTGACCCTGCCTTATACTATGCTGGAACCAGTACATTGAAGAACAAAGCACCTGGAACTCCTCTGGAGGACTTTTCAATTGGTTAAAATATATTAGCAGGAATATAAAAAAGTCAAATACTAACTATTAAATAATACTCACAAAGTTGTGACACCAAATGGCAACAAGAAGTCAACCCAGGAGTCCTGTATGTTCTGTATCTTATTCTTAGTGAGTGGAGGGAACGGATGCTTAAGAAGTCGATTTGTGTTTGGAGAGGACTCCTGTTCACCTTATTTTCTCATTAAATGTTTGTTTTAAAGTCTGTTCAAACCTGTGCAGGTGATTTTAGTAATTCTCGCTAATTAATGAAGACTTCTGCTGATTGATGTTAGGTGGAGCTATGCTAGGAAATACACAAGATTACCAAACACAAAGCAGCACTAATCATATATTTCATATGAACAATGGATGAAATTATTCTGTATAAGGTTGAACCCAAGTAGAATTATCACCAACTCTGCAGTTCTCATCTCAGTGTTTTGGTTTTATGGCCCAAAACTATTGCTTTGCTGGTGAACTTAGTGCAGCATTTAGCAGCTAAGCCAGATATTTTCCCAGGAATTTGATGTCACGGCTCCTGTGCCTCAATAGTTTCCCTTGTGTTTCCCATTCTCCCAATGCTGGTCCTTAGCTTCTGAGGCTGGTTACTAGCATGCAAGCTAGATTAGCTACTGATTTGACTGGTCACTTTTTTCTTTTGTATATTATTGGCAGATTGGAGCTAAATTACAGCCACCAGCTGTAGACAAATCGGAGTTATCTAGATTCTTTCAATTTGTCGTTTTCTTACCAAATAACCATAGTCACCGATTTCCCTTTATTATGTATGGCTTCTCAGCTACTGTGGTAGTCACATGTTTCAGACCTGCCTAGTTCCTGTAGAACTGCGAACTGTAACAGAAAACAACCAAAACAAAGCTTAAATGGGAGCGAGCATTGGATTTGCTTTTGACAGGTAAAAAAACAAATACCACTCCAAATCAATGCTAATTAGGCTCTGTATCTGCTGGATATATAAATCCAGTTTGTACCACTACAGCTACTGTTTGCTAACATGCTTGCTATTTCAATACACCAATATTGTGTTAACAGCCTGCTCTGCTGCCCCCTAGTGGCCATAAAAAATATTATAATTATTACATATTTAAGCATCCAATAACATTTCCAAAATACAAAAATGTCATTTGAGCTCAGTGTGTACACCTAATCATGGGAAATAAGTCAAGAAACACCTGTGCAGCTAAGACCATGGGTTTGTATGTGCTTCAAGTTGAACAAAGAAAGGTAGTTAACAAGTAGCTTATTGCCGGAATGTGTTAACAATCACAAATTATGTCAAATAAGCTATGCTTAAATTGAGATTTTCCTATATGACTACAAACTTAAAGATTTGATGACAATGGAATTTCAAGAACCACACTGAGTCAATACCTAAATAGCTCTTAGCTGAGAAATCTGATAACGATGAGATCAAAATGATACCTTGCCAGCTAACAAGAGGCCAGGCTCTTTGCAGCCAAATGTAGCAAAGGAGAATGATGCTCTCCCTAATGGGACTTCTATAATTGGATGTACTGGCCTGCATCTGTGTTCCACCTTGTGGTTTCCACCAATCATTTGCTTTATAAATAAGCTTGCCCCATAGGGCGCCGCTGGATATGCTAATCAATTGTAGATCTGAGCGCGGAGTGAGGGGCTAGGCATGCAAATGAAGGATTTAGGTCAAACTGCCAAATGGGAAGCCACGACTTGATCAGTTTATTAATGGACAAATTTAGTCTCTTTCTTTGGTAAAGGCTTTGAATGCCTGGCCTGGATTGAGCTGGATTAAGTTGTTTTGAGTTAAGAGCGGGCATAAGAGAGTGAGACACTTTCTAAAAGAAAGTCAAAACTACAGAAATATTAAGGAGGAATTCTTTCCAAAAGATTGCCCTGAATTCCCAAGTCAAATCGAATTATGCTTTCTGTTAGTAAATTGTTTTGTCCTTACCCATTAAAGATTCATGCTGTCATGCAGTCTTCTGTCAAAGAAAGGGTAGTAAAGCACAAAATCACTGCAAAGTTAGTGTCCTTCTTCAGCCCTATCACCAGAAAAGAATGGCAATATTGAAAGGATTTTCACAAGCCTGGGTTATGTTCAATCACACAGTTTGTTTAACATTTATTGCTAATGTGTTAAAATGTCTTCTTTCTACAATATATGTTAAGGTAATTGAAAGATTGTGGTAAAAAAGAAAAGAAAAAAACCCTAACATTATTTGTAGGTCTGGGATGGGACATTACCTCCAGTGGGATGCATACACTGCCCAACCTCCATTAGTTTCTGCTTCACTATATAAAGGACACACAACTTTCTGCAGTGTCACTCATGGATGTGAAGCGCACTTCCTATCTTATTTTCTTCCAAATGAGTATTTTAAAACTGGTGATTCGATTCAACCTGTGATTACCTGACTGCTGTTTATCTTAATGCCCAACTGGACTCCTAGATCTTTTTTCTCCTAGACTCCTAAACATTCTTTTCATAACTGACCGAAATCATGGCAAAATGCATGAAAATAAGACCCAGTCAAAAATACTTTCCATCATGTTAAGTTGTACTATTAGAGTCCTTGGGGAACTCTATCCTTTGCATGCTTCCTGTTTAGGAAAGAGTGCAGCACTGGTGCCTCCAATGCTGAGGCTATATTCATGTTTTTGGTGTACGTGAGTTCCACACAACACAGAGTGGACACTGCAGCCTACAATCCAGCCGTGAGACAAAAGTGATAACCATTGAATTACTATTACTAGTATAATATATAATATTGTTATATTATATATAAGTAGTATATATAGTATACTATAATACATTTGTTGTAGAAGAATATTATCATGTCTGTTGCACATGAAGTGATGCAGGAAGGGGCCTGGCACAGTAAATACAAATACACAGTAAATCAGCACCCAGTCAACTGCCTGTAATTATTTTAGCCATTCACAGTGTGTCCCTGCGTGTTCAACCCAACACCGAAGCACTGCATGCACTTACACACACAGTAATTCACACAGATTCCTGCAACCCCCCCCACTCACATTTCACCCCTTCATCTACCCATTACTTCATCTCTTCAGAATGGCCCTATAGTTTCCTGTAATACAGGGAGAGTGAGATGCCTGTTCAATCTCCTTAGTCAGCTCCCCCAAAGCCAGCCTGTCACACACACAGTGTTTTATTACACACACCAGAAAAAAGGTTGGAGAGTGAGGGGAGATTGACAGGAGAAGGAGAAAACAATAATATTTCTGCATTAACCTTGTCCGTGTGATATTTAGATTGAAACATAGGATGAGATCACTAAGGAAAAATCTGGAAATATTTCACTTCACATTACTATAATTCCCAAATAGTGTATAGGTAAGAATGCCTGCAACGTGTTTGTATTCTTGAAAAATGAAAATCAGACTGCTACCATGGGCTTCCCAGGAAATATTATATTGAAATATGTATTGTGGTGAGAGTCAAACACTAAGAGACTAATTGTTTTCTAGTGAATTCAAATTGAAAAAACATTTTGTTGGGTACCTCTGATACCTCCTACAGACCTTGAATCCCATCAGAGGGTTCCCTGGGAGACCATCAAACCCAGATCAGAATTCCAGGACCCCCACATGGAGAACTCTGTAATATTTGATACTGCAAATACTATCATTAATGGAGAGTTTCTGTTACATTAAGGGACTTAGGTCAAGTGTGTGCACCGAGACACATTCTGTATGGAACCAAAAAACAAACATCTCAGTGATGTTTGTACACTTTATCCTTTCCATTATTGTGTGTATGATTTCAGTTATCCTTTAAAAATCCCCAAATATTTCATCGGCACCTTAGCACCCAGAGACCTATTTTTGGGCTCCCTCCATCTCTTCTCTCATCTGTCTCCTCTTTCTTGTGCTCCACTACTGTCATGTTCCTGTCTGCCTGCCCTGGCTAATGGGTACAGAGTGCCTCAAAGTGCCCTGGAGTGCCCTTTTGCATTCCACCCATGGATATTCCATCACACACACACACACACACACACACACACACACACACACACACACACACACACACACACACACTGATGTCTGAAGATGCTTGTATATTAAGGAATTCCTCTTGGTGAGGGTGTGTGTGTGGGGGGGTAGGGGGGGGGGTCCCACCTGCTGAAGATCTTGCACAATATGTTTTGAATAATGCAAATGCTTGCAGACGTTGGGTACAACATGTTTACCTGCCCAAAAAGAGGACAATTTCAGGGCCACACGCTGAAGTAGCCATGTACTATTCATGTAGAAGAAAAAGAAGAATGTGTGGTGGATTTTATTTATTTATTTTAATTCAATATTTTACACACATACACATAACCAAACAAACAACATGTCCTTTGCCAAACTAAAATTTCCATTTTGGAAAAACCATAAGCTTTCCTTAACATTTATGAATAAATGAACGAATTGAATAAAAAAGCTAAATGCTTTTGCATTTTCTATTTCCACCAGATCACACTGGACACATTCTACTCTCTTCTTCCAACAATCTTTTAACAGCATAACAGTTACTATTTAAGCACAGTAGGTATGCCACGTTGGCTTACTCGAGATCTCATATTCACATGGAACCCAGTTAAACATCTTATCCTATCCAGATACATAATTTTTCTCTTCAAATCCACATTTACAACACATCCAGTATGTCCATTATGCAGGGCCCATTTGGTTGTTTACCCCCAAATAAATATCCTATTTGCTTGGCTATTATCATTCCTGTAACTTAACATATGCCATAGTCTGACAGCATGAACCTTCCATTTAACCTCACTGAGCTCCATTTCTTTTGTCTGCTAAAATTGTGGGTATTTATGAGCACCCAAGACATATCGGTACCCCAAACCCCAGCTGGATATTCTAAACTGGACAAACACAAGCAGATTCTTTTACATTACATACAACTAGTACTTTATCTTCAATTTACTTAATTTTGCCAGTTACTAGCATAGTGCCCTGTCTGCATATTCTTGCTTTCCAATAACACTGTGCTGAATGAAAACTGACTGTAGATTTCAGTGCAGAGATTTAGCATAGTAAGTAGCCCAGAATACAAAGGAATAAAACACTAAGTACTGGCAAGGTTTTAAATTTTCTGACATTAAAGTGCTACTGGACATGAACAGTAACAGCATGTGGCAGCAGAATCAGACTGGCCTTTTAATGTAGTGAAATGTATTTTTTTAAACTGATAAACTGAAGCTCTTCCTCGGTCCACTCGGTCTTATCTGCGTGCTCCTTCCCCACTCAAAGAGTGGAGGTTATCTCTAAGCGCACCTTTAAATCTCTCCTCCATCCTCTTTGGCCTTTGTGGTTTCTAGAGACTGTTATCACACTGAAAAACACCAGACTCAGTGGGTGTTTGAACTAGCAGAAAAGTGGGAAAAGAAAGGGGTGGTAACTGTTGGTTGTGTCTGCTCAGTTTGAGAGACTAAGAACAAAGGAGAAAAGTAGGGAAAGAAGTAAAGAAGCAGATAGTAAAGCGTATTTCACAATTTACACCTTGTTATGGGAATTATGGGAAGGACATGTCTGTATCACTTTTACAATACAGTGCAAGTCTGAACTAAATGTCATCACATTAACTTAAAGACCAGAGCTGCAAAAGGTTAAATACACAGAGAGAGATTAAATCCGCTCGTTGTTCTGCCCTTTTGAGAGCACTGTAATAAATGTATCTCTTATCAACTTGTTGAACCCAGTGAATGAGCCAATTTGAAGTTTGTAATAATAATAATTCTAACCTCAAGGTGCACTTCCTTGTTTTTTTATGCTTTCCATCTTATATCATGGCCTTCATCACCAAATGCATTCAGTGCCTACTGCATGGATGAAATTAGGAATATCCAGCCAAACACTTACATATAGCATGTAAGCAAACTGGAATTTAATATGAATTAATGCATTAATGTCATTTTATTCTTCTGCACTACTGGGCGTTGTGAAACAGGCAGTCAACAAATGAAAAATGTAGATAGTGTGACACTGTGTGAAGCAGGGGTGAGCATCCCTAGTGTTCATGATGGTCATTAATTAAGGCTTCAACTCAAAATAAGTTTCCATCAGCGATGCAGCATGTGAGAGAGCAGAGAACACTCTTGCATCTGATTACTGTTCTCCAGTGGTGACAGCGCTGCATGCTGTGTGAGTATGTCATACAACCCTGTCATGTCTGAATGAAAACGTCCCTGTGACAAACATTTATGTAACAAATGATTATTTCTAAATGACATTGAAAGATAAGTCTGGTCATATTAGATCATTTTCTTTTTGTCAACAAATCCCATGTGCTGACCCAAACCAACAATGAATGTATCTACTAACAGTATTGTGTGTATATCCACAGCCTGATGTATTTGCTTCCTCTGTACCATAGAGCTCCTTTGTCATTCGAAAACTGTTAAAAACACATCAACACAACACTAAGCCACACTGTTGCAGTGGTTGACATGTTCCTTCATTACCATGAAAACACACACACACACACACACACTCATATACACACTCCTGCTGCCCCAAATACCCACTAGATTAATGTGGATTAATCCCAAATAATGGTATCCACTAAAGTCACTATTTCTTATTTGATTACTGCTTTTGGTTTTCAGTGATACCCAGATACATGCTGACACACAAAGAATACACATATGTGGTGTAACACACTCTGTCAGTGCCCAGAGAGGGGAGAAGGTCAGAGTTGAATGGATTGTGCATGTTGAAGTGTGTGCAGGCTTTGTGTTGGAGGGAGGGGAGGTAGCTGCCTATGGCTCAGAAGTGCTGACGTGGGCACAATATTTTCTTATTCACTATAATATCAGGGACTCCTCTCTCTCAGATGTTAATATCCCTAAAGGTCAGAGGGAGTCATAAAAGAAGAAAATATGCTTTGTTAAACTTTATCCCTGTCGTCACCCACGCTCTCCCCACTAACGCATCAGTATGGGGTTGGGGGAATGCGGTAACCCCGGCTACTGTTACCACAGCGATCTTTAGAGGATGATTGATAACAACAATAATGGGATATGATGGTCGGCGCGGCTGTGAGAAGGAAGTGCTCCATATTTGCTGCTCTATCGCATATACACACACACACACACACACACACACACACACACACACACACACACACAAAAGCTCGTGTGAATTGGGGGATGGACAGAGAAATGACAGAAAAAGAGTTCATATTTTATATGGGTCATTCTGTCCTTCCTGGACTGTCAGAGATATACAAATGTGGACACAAAATGTGGACACAAAACTTGAAAAGTTAATCGCTTAAAACTGAAAAGGAGCAGAAGCCATGGTGTGACAACATGAAGGTGTGATTACAAGTAGATACTATGTCTTTCCGGTTGTGGGAAACACCTGTGACAGCCCAACTCAAGGCCCAGCAGCAGTTTATAACAGCTGATTAAACTGCAGAAGGTATAACTCATTCATCTCAATATTCTGGAGTAGAAAATTCAAACTGTGAACACGTGTTTCCACTCTGGCCTCACAGAGGGGGATAACTACACAGTTATGGCCGGGCCAACCAGGGACGGTCCCCTCAAACTACAGTCGTGTCTTGCCCAAAACAGTTCCACACAAGCAAATAGAGACAGTCCGGAGTGCTCAGCTGTGTAATCTTGTAATGCAAGTAGCTTTGTTTGTGTATGGACTGTCAGATATTATAATTTTTACTGTTAACTGATCACTGTTTCCTACAGCTATATATTATATATATAATTTCACTTTTCTGTAAATGCTAAACGTAATTGTTGTGTTATTGATTGTATACAATCCTGATTTATCAAATGACCATAGCAGAAAACACCTAGTCAGTGGGACAGAGGAGCCTACAGCTAATCAAGCTAATCAATTTAGCATAAACCTAGAATTATCTAACCTGAATCATGTCCCACATAAACAAAAAACATAAACAAAACATTAAAAAAATTCTCTTGCAATTAAAAGACAAACAGCAAACGAACTACTTTTGACTGTTTGTTGCCCCTTCAATGTGATGGATTGCTATTTGAAGATGATGGATGAGCGGGAAAAGACTTTTAATTAAATTGGTCACTTGTTTTGAAAGATCATCAGAGCAGCTGGCACACGTTCACCTCTTCATTCTTAGTGCTCCTCTCCTCATCTTCATCTCAACTCCTTATGATTGATAAAAATGAAACCACTGGTTGACCACAGTTTATTGACAGTATTACTATTGTACGGTGGAGTGTGAGAGACACTGCAAACATGAGGCCTGTGGAATGAGCTCTCCACAGGAGGAGGATGGTGGATGATGAACTGTACGGAAGGCAGTATAGATGTTGATAATTTAGTTAAGTAATAAGTGAAAAGTGTTCACTACTGAATAATTGTCCCCCTGCCCCCCATCTTCACTGCACTCACTCCCTCATTTGCAGTCATACATGCTGATGAAGTGCTATATCTCTGCTTAGCAATAGGGGGAAGCCCCCCAACCCACCCATCTCTACCACACACACACCTACTGTACATGCTGATGAGAGGGCCCAGTGAAGCTCATTAAGATTTCTAGTCTACTACTGAGCTAGTCTTCTTCTTTGTCTGGAAACAGGAACTCATCTGTCATTTAGTGGTGGTTTTGATCACTTTAATATTTGTCATTTTCCTGTCCTGTTGTTGAACCCTTATATTAAGAGTACATTTTGTTTTTGTGTTTTATTCATCCTTTCTATCCTTCTCATTTTCTTTAACTGAATGATCAGCACTGCGTGTGAGGGGTGTGTGTGTGTTTCTGGGTGTGTGTGTGTGTGTGTGCGCGTGTGTGGGGTGTGCTGTGTGTGTGTGTGTGTGCGTGGGGGGTGTGTGTGTGTGTGTATGTGTGTGTAAATGTGTGCTTCAGTGCATTTTTGTTATGTTATGTTATGATCTATTTAGTTATCAGCGAGAGAAATGCCTGCTAATTCATTTTAATAGCATGGTTTTACTTTATTAATTTCCTGACTTTTTAATATTTTGCCACCAACATATTCTTACTCCCTCTGCCTCAAGGAAGATTCCATCACTAATAAGGTAATAATCTATGACACATTTTTATATATACTGCTATATAATATTAGGTAATACACGTTTTATAGCATAAAATAAGGTACATAAGTAGGAATTTGACTCATAAATTCAGCCTAAAATGGTGACTCAGCAGTACTTGGACATAAAAAAGATTTTTGGATCTTTTAACTTTTGGAGTTTGTCCTCCACTACATCGTGGCATGTAAATCTGAATGAGATGCAGTAATTAAAATTGAAATAAATGTCAGATCTGTCAAAACAAATGCTGTGTCATTTCGTAAGATTTAGCATTAGATGCAATTAGGAACAATTAAATATATGTACGTGGGTCTGTGTGTGTGTGTGTGTGTGTGTGTGTGTGTGTGGTGTGGGTGAGTGTGTGTGTGTGTTTATATGTGTGTGTCTGCGTGTGCGTGTGGGGTGTGTGAGTGTGTGTGTGTGGTGTGGGTGTGTATGATTGTGTGTGTGTGTGTTTTGTGTGTGTGTGTGTGTGGGTGGGTGGTTACTGGTGTTTACAAGGCCACAGAGATTAGTTTTGCCAGGCACATCTTTCTCTCTCTCTCCATCTCTCTCTATCTGTCTGAAAGAAGGCTGAAAGTGTTTCTTATGTCACACCACAAAAATAAAGTATATTTTCCACATCAGGGGCTTAAGAGCTTACAAATGTTACAGAGATGGAGTGACAGAGGAGGAAACCAAGCAGAGAGTGGCTTCACACTGTGTTTGTGTGTGTGTGTGTGTGTGTGTGTGCGTAGTATATTTAAGCTATGGAGCATCGATGCCTCAGCGACAATCTACCTGGACATTCAGCATATGTGTATTTATGGACATACTCATCTATTGTGGGCATATGTGTACTTTGTTCTGTATTTGTACGCCTTGTGTTTGTGTAAAGTAAAAGTTACATTACATTACATTTAGGCATTTAGCAGACGCTTTTATCCAAAGCGACTTCCAAGTGAAGAGGTGATCGGGGTATATATATATACACTACCGTTCAAAAGTTTGGGGTCACATTGAAATGTCCTTATTTTTGAAGGAAAAGCACTGTACTTTTCAATGAAGATGACTTTAAACTAGTCTTAACTTTAAA
>JAVQJD010103480.1:0-16269 GCA_036023655.1 Nannoperca australis | reverse complement strand
TTCTACTGTTTATTATTCTTTTTTCAATAACTTTATCGAGCATTGTAACTGTATCAAAAAGCAATTTCCCTTCAGGGATTAATAAAGTATTTCTGATTCTGATTCTGATTCTGATTATGCACTTTATGTAAAGCTCTTATTTGGAAGTCGCTTTGGATAAAAGCGTCTGCTAAATGCCTTAATGTAATGTAATGTAATGTAACCACCATGAGGTTGACATTTGTGATTTTGAGTGAAATGTCTCAACAACTATTGTATGGGTTGCTATGTAAATTGGTGGACAACACACATTCACGTTCCCCTTGAATTGTAATCACTTTGGGTATCCCTCAGTGTAAAATTTTATGGTGCCATCATCAGGTCAAATGATCATTTGTCCAATACTTTGATTTATGATTTAATACCTGCAAAACGAATGACATTCCCATCAGCCTCCGCTGTACTTTATGATAAATAGCTGATGTTAGCAGGCTAACACACTAAACTAAGATGGTAAACATGGTAAAAATTACCTGCTAAACTTTAGCATGTTAGCATTTCTTACGTGCTCTGGGCTAGTCTCACAGAGCTTCTAGCATGGCTGTAGATTCTTAGCATTGTTAATGAATATATGTTTATTACCCCATATCCATCTGTATTGTGCCGTGTGTTGTGGTTGGAGAGGTTGTGTGTGCTAATGACATGCTAAAACATGTTGATAAAGTTTGTCAGGTCACCACTGCCCAGTTGAATATATTAGGTACAGCAGTGGTTGTACATCCTGTGGCAGGGTTAGGGTTAGGTCAGTGATGGTGCACTGACCTAACCCTAACCGATTGCTAAGTTGAGTCGATTAAATGAGTGCCCTGAGATAACTTTGTTATGATATGGCGCTATATAAATAAAAATTGAATTGAATTGAGTTGAACTTCTACACCGTCATCATTGATATCACCATCACTTCCTCAATCAGCTATCTGATTTGCAGCTGCCACTATTAAAGACAGGGGCAGACTTCATTATATCAACTGCCCCAAAAGGGTGATTAGCTGCAAACTGCCATCCAGCGAGCAGGAAGGATTGTGGCCGACCCCTTCCACCCCAGCAAGACATTTTAAAATCCTCCCCTCCGGCAAGAAGCTGCAGTCCATCAACACCAAATCCTCACGCCACAAGAACAGTTTCTTCCAGACTGTAGCTGGCCTCATCAACACTGACACCGACTCTCACCCTGCACCATGGACACTACACAATAATTTAAATAACATCTCCACATCTGACGCAATGTGTTACATTAATGCACATTTTTGCAAATCTTGGGTTATTATTTTTGCACATTGCACATACTCTTCATACTGTGAACCACTGCACATTCTTTAGTCAACCTTTTGCTCATTCCTTTTAAATAGTGTACTGCTCTTTTGATTCATCAGATATATTTAACATATTTTTTATTGTATATTTCTATTTTATATTAATAAGTCTTGACTTAAACAGTACTTGTTTCTTTTTCTTTTATTGTGACTCCAAATTCCTTGCATATAATTGTGAAAACCTATAAACTGATTCTGACGCTGTATCATCTTTGTTAGTTTGAAACTTTTGTCTTACTTTTAGAGAAGTCAAGTATTGCATGTTTTTTGTTGAGATATCTCTGCCAGGAAAAACAGCAAACACTGACACAGATACACTCAGGGCAAGGCCAGTAAATTACTCTGTCAGTCAAGGCTACATTCTTTCTAGAACACACTGACCCTCCTCTGAGGTTAAGAAAGCTTGATGAATACACCCACAGACATGTCAGATGTGACACATTTTCTCTGTGTTTCTCTTGAAGAGTGTTAAATGACAAGCTTGTATATATCCTGAAGCTGTTCATGGTTAGTCGGCCGACAAAATAGCAAAAATTGAAAAAGCTCAAATTTTTGTGTTTGTTGTGATATTAGCAGCTGAAAGAAAAAGTCAGATGTTTTGGGATGTGCACTCAGCTACCTTATGCCCAGTAATTTGATAAGATCTATTTCAATTTCATCTCTGTGCATCAAGTGCAAAGAACTGTCTGAGATATGTTCAGTCTGGCTTTACACAAAGAATGGAAGAAAGAAGGAGGAAGAAGCTGCCAGCTTAGCAAGCAAAAAGAAAAATGGTAAAGCAAAACAAAAGCAAGATCAAAATTAATGATCAATAAATACAAATAAATAATAATTGAAACAGTGAAAAGACAATGAAGCAAAACTAAAACAATAAATACAACAACAAAAAAAAGATGACAGCACATAAAAGCAAGTATATAAAAATGAGTTTCAAGAAGTTACTGATTTTGCAAGTCATGTCTCCTCTGGCAGGTCGTTCCAGAGTCAAGGGGCTGTGATGGCAAAAACACAGTCACCTTTAGATTTAAGCCTCGACTCTGAATGGCCAGAAGGGCCAAACTGGCTCATATGGGGTCAACATGTCTGCTATATATCTTGGGGCAGACCCAGACATGCTTTAAAAGTGATCTTTGATCTTAAAATCAATTTTAAATCGAACAGGGAGCCAGTGTAGAGAAGCCAGAATTGGGGTGATGTGACGTTGTCTGTTAAAACCAATAAGAAGTTGAGCAGCTGCATTCTGAAGTAGTTGGAGGCGACTTTTGGTTTGTGCCAGAAAAGAAGGAGTAGTCAAGTCTGGAGAAGACGAGTGCATGAATGACTTTTTCCAGGTCAGAGTGTGAAAGCATTGGTTTGATTCTGGTTCTTATTTGATAGAAGCAGAACTGAACAACATTTTTGATCTATAGAGCAAAGCTTAGATCTGAGCCGACATTGGGATAATGGACAAAGGCCTGAACTATATAAGCTCTGATATTGAGTTGTTGAGTTGAAGAAAATGTTGTGCTATCCAACAGTTGACATCACTGAGACAATCTAAAACAGAAGCTAGGCTTTGTGGGTCACCGGGTCTCAGGGGAAGATATATCTGTGTGTTATCTGCATAGCAATGACAAGAGATGTTATGTCGTTGGATGATTTGACAGAGTGGAAGCATATAAATAATAATATGAGTAGAAGATGAGTGGGTTCTTTCTAAAAGGTAAGAATAAAACCAACTAAGTGAAGTGTCCTTTATGCCAACCCAGGTTTCAAGACAATCAGTTAAGATGGCATGATCCACTGTGTCAAAAGCTGCACTTAGATTTAAAAGACTTCTCCCCCCATCTACTGCTAATAGGAGGTCATGTGATACCTTAAGGAGTGCTGTTTATTTAAAGCTCTAAGAGCAGACTGACATTTATTTAAAAAAATGTATTATGACACAGATAAGCTGAAAGTTGGGTAGAAACCACTTTTTGTAAACCAGTTTAGAAATTGGCCTAAAATAATTAAGAACAGAAGGATCAAGGTTAGGTTTCTTTAAAAGAGGTTGGACCACAGTATGTTTAAACATTGATAGAAAGATATCTTTTGCTAAGGAGCTATTAAAAATATGACAGAGTCTGTCACCTTGAATCAAATTCTGGGGTTGGAATGATTTGCTAAAATTAGATTTAAAAAAAGAAGAAGGCTGCTCTTGCTTCTTTAACTGCCTTTTAATAATCCTTCATTGTGTCTTTCCAGCTGTCACAGAATAGATGCCAACATCTCCTAAATGTCTTCCTCACATGTTGCTTCTCATTTATTTAACATAACATAAAAATGGCGAAAACGATAAAGATATTATGGACTCAGATGTACTGCCCTCAAACTTGGGTTACCAGGTTTGTCTATGGCTGTAACTCTGAATAAACACAAGTAGCCAACTCTGGGATGAATTGCATACTAACTTAAAAAATATGATATAATATGTAAACAAGACATTGTGGAGTTGATAGAAAGTTCTAATAATTCATATTTGCAGGTAGTAGAATGGTAGAATAGTAGCATAGCAGCTTCGTTCTGCTTCTGTTTTTGCCCTACACTAGGCTATCTTATATATTTTATCTGTACTTACAGAGATTACATGGATATAAATCAGTAAACTGAGTTTCTAAAATGCTTTTTTTTTCTCCTGTGGGTGGTGGCGGCTATTTTTTTCTACTTTTGATGAGCTTAGGCTAGCATTTTCCTTTTAACTGGGCTCAAGTTCTAGCTATGTTTTGTAAGCTACACATCCACAACAGATGAAAACGAAACTTATAATGGGTTTGATTGCAAAGGTTTTTTTTTTTTAACCATTGTACAGTGCACTTACGTTTAGTTTAGGCCAAAGTACATAGCTGCTGCTGTGCATTTGCGCTAGTTTCTGTTCTATAAGTGATTTCTTACATCAACACCTTCACCGTTGCTCCTGCTCCCAGAGGAGATGGGCATTGTTGGACACCACACATTTCCTCCCATTTTCTCATGACTCCCATCCGTTCTCACACTCCAGCAGAGCCTTGAGTAAAAGTGTCAAGAGCCCTTATCTACCTCTATAGCCCTTCAATAGATGATGAGTTATACCATTTTGAATGAGGGAACTCTCAGATTCAGGATATGAAACTAGCAGTGGTGTAATGGTGCTGTGCTGCCCACATCTCAAATGACTGCAGTCAGCACTCATTTCCACACTGTGTGTTCATTTGTACTGCTCTGCTGTAAATGAGTCTCGTGGGAAATGTGAGTGTCAGCCAAACCTTATCATCAGATCAAACCGCTCGATGATGTTGCAATCAACCCTGTATGACACTGACCGTATCAATTAGTGGCCTAAAGGTGTCGACTGTCCAGATATTTGGTCAGAATGGCTCAATAAATGTTTAAATATTTACATAAATATCATATATCCAGTTTTCCAATATGATGGTGGTTCCTGCTTGACCACAGCTGCAAGTTCCTTTTTTGTCTCATTGCACTATTTCTCATAGTCAATACTGTTTTACTGAATTATTTTATATATAAGAGTGGTGGTAAATCAAAACATAATGTCCCATATTTATCCAAATGCTACTTTAACCAAATTCATTTGGGGAAAACACAAAATGCTTATCATTTTTGGGGAACAACAACATTTATTTAGTTTATTAAGTTTATTTCAAAATGCAAGTATCAGTATCAGCCTTAACATTTGTTCTCAGTTTTCTCTGTGTCTGCTTCTATCAGTTAACATGCACTTTTGAACTCTGCTGGAGATGCTGAGTGCTGGTCTCTGCTGACCGTTCACTGTGACTGAAACCAGAGCATCCGCAATAATGGCATCATTGATCATTGGCCATCTTTTCTCTGTCGCTGCCTTCAAAGCTTCCACTGCCATGAGAAATATATTTGTGAAACAGAAAAGCAATCTTTATCTTGGTGAGAGGCTTGATCTGCCCTCCTTTACCCTCTCGGGCCTGTTGGCCTTTTCGTCCCGCTGCCTCAGTCTTTCTGTGACCTTCAGGCAAAAAGAATGTGTTTGCTTGCTGAAGGGCTTCTGTCTCCTCTATGGGACACAGCAGCTGCTTCACATGCTAATATGAATTAAAAGAGTGTATTGACATATAATATGTGTAATACATAAAATGAATAATCAGACTGGATGTACACCTTATGAATATGAGCAAGATGATTGGTTACATAAGTTATATAATGATTGACTGTATTGTTACAAGCAATAATATCCTCTGGCACAAGTCACTTTTCTAAAACCAATTACACTTTACATTTTATATTATTGTAGATGCAGGGACTTTGCGTGGACAGCTGCATGATTTGCATTTAAATTATTCCTGGTGTAGTGGCTGTAATCAATATCTACAGAAGGGCTTAATTGAGTTTAATTGATCATTGCCTTTTAGCTGAACCTTAAATAATAGTCACCATGAATGTACTGTACTTTTAAATCTACTGTGGTTCCGCCCTACACTGTATAGACCAATCAGCAGCTCTGACACAAAGCCGCTCTCTGAATTCTAGACTAATCACAGCTCGTCTTTCAGCAGCAGTGGAGCGGTCCAGTTGTAGCAGACTGGTTGATATCACCTCCAGTCTACCAGCGCAACAAGCCTGGGAGCTGTGCGACTGACGCGGTCTGTGTACACACAAAATGTACGGAAAGTGACTCCGGAGGACGGCAGGACTGTCCGGACGCTGGCACTGGATTCTGTGGAGCTTTTCTGACCGACATACCCGAGTCTCCTGCTCCGTATCCGCAACATTAGGTATGTTTTTGGCGCTGTGGTGTTGTAGTGTCCCTTTCCTCTCCTTCCTCTAGCCCACAAGCTGCGACAATTAAACGCGCAGGGTTTGAACAACCGTAAGACGTCGTTTTAACAAATCCACTCTTCCTCTTCAACGCGGGTTACATAATTGCTAGTGTTTGGCATGTTAGCTATCACTGGAAAAATGACCCTGGCTGATAGAAGGTAATCACATAACGTTACAAATGAAGCCCGTGGGATGTAGGCTGACACACGGCGCCTTTACGTGCCGCCCTCAAGGGAAACGTCGCCGAACTCTGTGTGTGTGTGTGTGTGTGTGTGTGTGTGTGTGTGTGTGTGTGTGTGTGTGTGTGTGTGTGTGTGTGTGTGTGTGTGTGTGTGTATATGTATATGTATATGTATATATATATATATATATATATATATATATATATATATATATATATATCATATCTGCCTTGAGTTTCTACAAACGTAGTCCATATTCACCTTGAAGATCACCGAAGACATTGTACAAATCTAAAGCTCCACTCGGAGCAGTAAGCCCTTCACTTACATTCAACTTCCAGCACGTCCTCTGCTGCTCCTACCAGCCCTGTCCATCCCAGATACACAGTGCTGGGTGCGGTAAAAGGCGTTGGGAACGAGATCTTAAGTTCCTATTTGATGTACATTTGTACCCCTAGTGGCTTAGATGCGTATGCGGAATTAAGGTTAACCGAACCTTACATTGACTTAGTATGAACTATGCGTATTTGCTGATGAACGAGACATCATTTAAACTAGTATTCGGTTTGAATAGACACTGGATGCCTGTGAGTGCAGCAAGGTTTGGGGGGAAAAGATCCTGCTTCAGTTAATCACAAGCCCATGTAAAGTAGCCTGCTTGCACCATAGATTAGATGCACCAGTGACATGTTACAGTTCCACACATAGAAACAACAGTTCTTTTCTTGGCTAGGTCTTGTCAGTCACTTTATCCTGCAGTGGGCCAGAGAGTCTCAGTTAAATGCATGTCATTTTCAGACAGTAGTGTTGATGGTTACCACTGCTATGTTCCATGCTGCTGAGTGAAAGGATTATGACCAGTGGTATCTTCATATACTTCTCCACTGCTTATTAAGATGTCAGACTGGCAAGAAAACATAGGAAATACTTGGCTTATGTCTCAGAGACATAGTTCAGCAGATTTAAAAAGGAATAAAAGATACAATTGTAGCCTGCAGACTTACAATGATGTTTTAAACAATACTACAGCAGTCTTAGAAAGCTGACAAACCGTTTCTAGTGGCCAGAAAGGGGCGTAGACTTCCAGTGTCTTGGTAGTCAGGAGCACATCTGCTGTGTGCAGGTGGTCTGGGCGAAAGAAAAGCTCAAGTCCAGTTGAATTCAGCGTATTTCTCAGTACTGGCTGCTTTCAGTGGGTCGACATCCACAGCTGCAGAGCTGGATCAGTTGGACTCCAGCTCACTTATACTCTCATTTCCTTGTCTGAAAAGAACACCCACTGCTGCATCACAATTATTACATTCAGTCAAGCAGCTGTCTGACCGCTGAGCTCAGCCAGGGTTGCAACTGCAGAGCAGGGCCCAATATTTATGAAGTTTCTCCAAAGAGCGCATGCTGCTCAAGGACTTGATGTGGGGGCCTGCATTCATCAAACCTCCCAGAATAGTAGTGCTGATGGCCGGAGACATCACTAGATTTCCTGCACAGCTTGTTGACTGATTGTGAGTGAGGACAGAGCCTTCAATTGTACTTATGTAGTTGTCTGTGGTTACACAATTTACAACCGACACATCAGGATTATGTTTGGTTTTCTACGGCCTTTTCTAGTGTTTGCATGGCTGTTCAGGACAAGTGTCCAGGAACAGTTTTTGACTACTTTGCTGACCGCCCACACATTTGTCAGGTTTCACTGGTGACTTGCTAGATCTCAGTGGGAAATGAATGGAGTTATTATTGTGTGTGTGTGTGTGTGTGTGTGTGTGTTATATTGTAGATGCAGTATAACTGCATGCATGCAAAGCCCAAAGATTGGGATGCTTTAGATCTAAATAACCCAATGTATACAATTGATAATGAATAGTAATTGCTTGCCATTACTTACATAAAAGGTTAATAGATAAACAGTATTGTAATCATGTAACTTCATGTTAATGCACTTATCAATGGATGGATCTGTAGTTTCACCAATAATGTTCAGCAGGCTAATTTCCTGTTGCCAACATGGTGAAATATTACAGAAACCTAAAATAGCACATACTGATTGTGAGTCTGGCCTGTTTTGTGACATTTCAATAGGATAATTGATTAATTGCAAACATAATTGACAGATTAAGCCGTAATGAAAATAATCATTCACTGCAGCCCTACTTAGAAAGTACACAAGCACAAATGGCTGCCATTCACGTTTAATATTTTACTGTAACATCCAAATGATTATGAAATAGCAGTGCAGCAGGCAGGAGGCGGTTCTGATGAGTTGTGGCTGTAACTTTTGATGATAGAGCCAGCCAGGAAGATATATTGTGTGTGTGTGTGTGTGTGTGTGTGTGTGTAAGACAATGTTGAAACCTAGTGTATTGCTGCATCGTATGTGGTATTCACTTATCCAGACCCTTATCAGAACATCTGAACTTGTCTCTCTTGTAAATGCTTTCATACGCAACGTTAACATCTTTGAGAGAAGCACAAACAAAGTATGCTCACTGTGATGGATTAACTATCTCTGGCATGTTTCATGTCCCAGAAAGTTGATAGTCATAACATAGTAAATTAAAATAACAGAAATCACTGCCTCCCCGGACAGCTGGAAAACAACACGGCAGCATGATTTAAAAATAAGCAGCAGTGAAGTATGTAGGCTTTGCTTTAAATACTGTAGGCTAAAAATGTGCAACCCATGAGTATGAATCTGGAAGAAATGAACTGCACGTGTACTCAGTAAGACACAGGCTCGCATGAGTACTGATAGTGAGTCGCTCTCGGAGGGGCGTGGGGGGTGCTAGTAGTCATAGTTTCTGCAATTCATGCTAGAGGAAGCCAGATGTTTGCAACCTCTGAATCAGAAGGAAATCAAGCACAAAGCCTTCAGTCTACTGGGCCTTCACATTCACTCACTGGGATCTGCCACCATCTTTCCAGGTTTTTTTTTTATTTGTCACCTTCGTAAATATGTCTGTACCCAGCGCATCAATCGTGATATGACAATGCTGTTCAACAGTGTACCCACTGTGTCCTGAAGTGGTCCCAGTCATCATTATGTAATCTGTGGCAAAGACGCAAGTAAGCAGCTGGTTGTTGCCTTTGTTTGTTGTGGTACAAGAACACGGGACAGTTGGCGTATTTGCAGCATTTGCAGGGTCATCTACTGATAATACTCCAGCAGTTACTGACCAGTGGTTCAGTGTGTTGTCTAGTGTATTATTTACTCAGGTATAAGGTTTATGCTTCTGTGAATGTTGGTTGAAACAAGCTTAGGTTAAGTGGGTATTTCAAAATGTCATTTGTTTCTATGTTCTTCATTTGGTACATTGACAGAAGTTTGTGTGGTGTTGTCTTTCACGAGTTTGAAAGACTAAAGGCTGCAGCCTGTTTCTGCTGCTCCCCTGAGACATTCTTGAGCTAGCTGTGCATTATCACCCTGGTACAACTGAAAGCCTATTGTCAGAGGCACAACTTGAAACTTGCCAAAATCAAGCTCAGGAACCCATGGCTGTTCCTTCCTTCTCTAAAGGAACTCCCTGTAATTTGATGTCAGTTCAGTAATAATGTATTAAGGGGTCTCCTTGTTGGAAGTCAGAGCGGGGGCTGTTTGTTTAATTTCCTTTAATGGTTCTGTACATGGTAATCTAATGCTGTTGGCAGATCACAATAAAGCAGCCACTCCTTTTGTTATTCAACCATCAGGTCTTTATCCCTTCCTCATCCTTTGCTTGTGATTTCAAGGGTGTGTGAGATCTTTTATGTGCAGAAACGCGTAACTTTCTATTCAAAACACCTCCTTAATTTGGTTAACATTTCGGCTGACTGAATGTAAGACTACTCAAATATGACAGGTATTTTTCCATTGCTACAGGCCCAGTGATTAAACAAACATCAACAGAGAGGAATCTTGCCAGGGGGCAGGGTTTTTCCTGCATAAAGAAATGTCAGATTGTCCCAGCTTTAATTGCAAGCCATCCATTCTGAACACGCAGGCCGGGTCCCTACAGGTCATAAACAGTGTGACAGGTGCATATGGAAATGAAATCTCCCGGGAACCCAAGGTTGACTCAAGGTTTGAACAAATAATGGGGGAGGACGACGGCTCTGTTTGCCCTCATTTCTAGTTTATTTGCTCTGTAATCCCTGCTGATAATGCCTGGAACAGAGGAACGGTAGCCGTGTATTAAGAAGCAGAAAGTCACACCAGTGGATTAGTTTGCACATGCCGCATCATGACTTGTTCTTGACTTTACTCCAACTGGAATGAGTCTCTCTTGCCTAGAGAGAGACATCTCTTCTCCCTGTCACACAGTGTAGCTGGGGGGTTGATTGGGTTCGTTCATAGCATGTGATTTATGACGGAGCCTGAGGGACAGAGGTTGTGGACTGGTAATGGCCACAATCCTGCTGATTGATCATGCAGGAATGTGCCAGATCACAGTTCTGATTGGAAACTTAATAAAGGGTGCATCATTTGTCAATAACAGGGTGACTGTTGGAGACCAGGGCAGCATTAGCATGGTCACTGTGATGACTTATGTTTCTCTGAAACATGGTCATTTGGGTTCCTATTATTAGTATTCCAGATTCTATATTAATTTAGGTCATGGATGTGATATGCTGTATGTTGTGAGTTTCTGAAAGTTAATGCCCAATACAGATGTTTTTGGATAGAAGATACTGGTACCTTTACGTTCTTCCTGATATGTTATGTGCATGCATCTCTAAACTAGCTGGTTTGTTTACACACAGAGCGGACTGTAGGCATCGGGCCGTGCGTTGCAAACTGCACCTGCAGTTTTAGAACAGTCTGATACTCCCTTGGGAAGCTGCTCTTATCTGCTAAACATCAGACCGTGAGTTTGTGGGTCAGTCACAAGTTACGACAAGGTGCTTTGCATTAAAAATCAGTTATAGCAGGCTGATGTGTACAACTCATTATGACAAATCTCCTCCCATTGACATAAAAGCCTGCCTTAAAACAAAATGGTTTTACAGTCCTGTTCTGAACAAAAACTGTCAGACGTGTACTAAGCTAAAACCAATAAATATTCTAGAGCTGCAATTACTTAATTGATCAATCAGTGGATCATCACAAGGTAAATTTTTCAAACAAAAAGTCCCAACATTTGTTGTTTCCAGCTTCTAAAATGTGAGGATTGACTGCTTTACATGTCTCGAATTGTAGTTAATTGAATATTTTTAAGGTTCAAACAAAACAGCAGTTATAAGATATCGATTAATCGACAAAACATTGCAAACCCTTTAACATTCATTATCATATAAATGACCACGCTGCAAGGTAAAATCTGGAACATTTATCACAGCTACATTTAAGCTGTTACCATGCTTCTGCTGACCGGGAAAATATCATCTTTAAAGAAGGCTCATGTCTTTCCAGGCGTTCAGTTCATTTACAGTATGTCATTGCAAAAGTGCCACACCACGATCAGCACTGGGGTAGACCAGCCTGCAGCGTGACAAACAAATGGTCACAAGTTTGGAGGTGTCTCTGAAGTGAAAGAACACTTCATGGTTATTATAATGATTTTAAATGTAGCATTTTGACAAATGAAGTGCCAGCTTATCAGTCACTTCTGACTGGTTTCTCCTGGCAACATACACGCAGCTCTACTGTCGTGGTGCCGCCAGGATGGCTGGCGTCATGTATCATCAAATAGAGAGAAATGGAAATGAATTCATTGTGTGCTGCAGATGGCTGTGTTTGGTCAAAGCACTTGTTTGGAAAATTGGAGGACTGGTAATGAGAGCTTTTCATATGTACATTGGACACTAAAATATAATCTACCGTCAAACTGAGCGATTGTTTATTGAAAAGAATTAGTATTGGAACACTTTTTTTCACAGACTGAACACAGTTTTTTCTACTTGTTTGGTTCAGTTAAAACAAAACCTGGTGTGTTTCCCCAGTTAGTGTGCTTCGTTTGAGCAGGTGCGAACACAGTAATCTCACTCAGGTGCAACCATACCGAGACCCTTTAGAAGACGTGGTCTCGGCCCAGTTCCAAACAGTTTGTTTGTGGTGGGAATGTGATCTGACTTTGATCCTACCAGGTGTATTCTGTAAGTTTGAGATAAACGGCTCCTGTAGCCAGGTGTGCTTTGCATTCAGGGATGCGACTAGTCGATAAATCGATCAGTTGATCAACAATTAGCCATTTTCCAAAAATGTCTTTCTCTGGATGCAGCTTCTCCAGTGAGGATTCTCTCTGTTATTATTGCGAATTGAATATCTTTGGGTTTTTGGTTGGTCAGACAAAATGTTGACAATGTCACCTTGTAATCCAGGAACTTTTCTAAGTTTTACAGGCAGAATAATAATCACAATAATTATTAATTGCAGCCCTGATGTAGATTTTGGTTATATCGAGACTGGTGTCATCTTTTTAACGGGCCTCATTAGAGAAAAAGGGAATAAAGAGGTTATTTCATGTTTATGTTGTACAATGTGAGGGTGAGGGGGGCGCCCTGGCTCAGCCCCCTACATTTGGTTTATTTTGAATCTACTGAGGCCCCATGAGAGGTGACAGAGGCAACAAACTGACTTTGTTTAGCTCCTGACAGCGTTTGACAGATTGCTCACACCAGCTGATTCCCCCCCCCAGCCTATGCCAGACGGAGTGATCATTCATGCACCAATCATTGTAACATTAAATGCGAGAAACATTTTAACCTGGCTGGCATTCTTATCAAGCAATTCATTTAAAAGCAGAACCGATTGAGAAGTGAGCGGACACGTTGTAGATTTCTGGTTTCCTGCTGTTACTTTCTTTTCCTTTTCAGTATCACAGACCTCTCTCACCAGGGCTTTATGAAGTGCAGAGTTGCCCTCATTATTAAGTGTTGATGTGGTTTGGTTTCACCATTGCTCCATGGAGAGCAGCCTCAGCCTCCACTGCTTCCCCTAACAGATCAATGGGAAAAGTATCCTGAGAGGAGGATACGATATCAATAACAGGAGAGAAGAGCCTCAATTCATTTAACACAAACACATCTCAGCCTCAGTGCAAGGTGTAACACGACACTGCTCTGAATCTAAACCGCAGTTTGTTATCAGTCAGGCAGTCATAAGGCTTGAGCTTCTTTTCCATTTGTCCTTTCTTGGGTTTTGACAGGTATATAAATAATGATTTAGGACAAAATACAACAAATAACCCTGATAAAACAGCCACTTGCAATGTCCTATAGATTTCAGGACCCAATCTATTGTTTTGTCATCCATCTTTTTCCTTATACTATATATACTATACAAACTAGCCTCACATTGACAATGTGATTTCCAGCTACGATTTTAAAACGATTAAAAATTTAGTTTCCAGAACTGTAAAGTACCTGAAGTTGGAATTCAGTCACTTGTCAGATTCATTGGTTTCTTTACAAATTCTTTCATAACATAGTTATCACCATTTTGCCAGATTTAGACTATTATTCACTTTTTGTTTGGCTGCTTGTGTTTAGACACAAACATTTAGTCATCCCGTTATGTGGTATAAAAAAATGTCAGCGTGTCTATTAAATGTATTGTTAATAAGTTTTAAGTAATACGTTTTTGGCATTAAAAGGAAGAAAAGGTAATTGGGGAAATATCAGTAATGCTTCTTTTCGTCTGGTTGGAGGAGTATGTTTGATTGACAGGAGCTGGCAGGCTTCCAGAGTGCTGGTGTTACTCCGTAGATGATGTACTGGCGAGGTATGGACTGGTTATTGATATTTTGTGTTGTGGGTGTGTGTTTGTGCTTGTGGGAACTGGACCGACCCAGTGGGGCGTGGACTACATCCTGCTTCGCCCTTATCGCACTAGCGAGGGTTGCACCTATACTCCATAGATTTGGCCAATGAGGACAGTCCAACACTTGACCGACCAATAGTGTAACTTCATCACTCACTCAGGAAATCAGACTTTCGGGTTTACAGTGCGGGCCCCCGCTTTGCTGCGGTCCTGCCAGAAATAGCACTGCCTCCAGTGATGGTAGAGGTTAACCTGGGAACACATGTAATACAAAGTCCAATGATGAACATGATGAACAATATATTTTTTTAAGTTGTGCAAAGACAATGAGATAATGGTTATAGAGAACATGTTGACTTTATCCCTGCAGGTATCTGGTATGATTCTAAAGTCTGAGAAGGTTAACAATAGAAGTGTTTACAGTGTTTATTGAATATAACAGTATTTGATGTTCATGGGATGCCTAGGATTTTCAGACAGGTAGTATTTGTTCCCGGGATTATAGGACCACACTACCATGCTGAATGCTGCTGAATTGTTCAAAGGAAGTCTGGGAATTTATGAAGTCATGAAGTCTATATGTAGTCTTTTTGTTGAAGTTAAGACTGAATCCATTAGATGAATCAATATTTCATTATATGAAATAGCCGGGAAGCTACATGTTCCTCACATTATTTTCATTCAAACTACATTTTTATGCAAGCACACAGGTTACTCACTGTGGAAGAAGAAGAGTATAGTTTGCTTTACCTTGAGTGATGATATCAGTGAGTCATCTGTTGTCGTTTTCACTTTTCACCTCTTTCTTACTCATATCGGTCACTCACCTGCTTTGCTTTCTGTAATTTCCTGCAGAGCTATTGTTTCTGTTCCCTGTTATACATGATCATAGTTTATTATTGTGTTCATGGTTAATACATATTGTTGTTTTATGTGCTTTGTGGGTGCTTGTCTGTGTGTATGTCTCTCTCTGTGTAGCTTCTGTTTTGGTAAGATTTTCCTTGTACACATTATGTTAAATCTCCCCTTCAGTGCATGATAAGATATCTAACTGCAAATGGGAATCAGAAGGTGGACTTTCCCTTTAAGGGAACTTGCAGCAGCCTTGGAGAAACAGCAGGCCCCTCTTGTTCTCCCACTAATAGACTTAAGGTGTTGGCAGCCTGGCATGCTTTGTGACTTCCCCCTCCCTTTAACACTGAATCACCAAGGAGAAGACACAGAGATGTTAGCTTGTGTGGGTGGGCTGAAAGAAAAGACACAGCCCGACGACAGGAGAATAAAGAAATAAACATTGTCGGAGGCCGCGCTGGAAGAGGCTTCGTGCAGTATTTACACATTTTCTCCATTCCTCAGTCACAGTCCAGAGGCAATACTTGAAGCATTTATTTGCAGCTTAGCCTTGCATGAGCTCCCACTCACAGGGAGGCTAATGTAAGGGCTTAGCTATAATGTTTTGTTGTGAAAGTTAACAGTCGAGGATGTTTGCTTAAAAGTAACAACAGCCACTTGGCTCATTAGGCACAAATAACCTACTGAGAAGAAGTTGGCAACATGGTGTCAGAGGGGAACAGATGGTAGAGTGATGCATTGGCCTCCCCTGGTCGGTCCCAACCTGGCTAAACATATTCAAACACAGTATAGATTATATGGACTTACTTAAAGAGGTACTGCACACTTAAAAAATTATATGATGCATTGTGATGAAACGCATCAATGCTGCTGTTAACATTTCTCCCCGAATTTATAAAAATCTGCATTTCATGGGTTCAAAATGACTCAAAATGCCATCTGATGTTAGAAATCAGCTCTGAACCTGCGAGGCCAACGCTGACATAGTCGTTTGGTTGGGACCTGTCTACGTCATGAAATATATAAAAGAGAGACTAATCAGTGTCATTCAGTCTCCCTGTGTTCACTGATCCACACACCACGTAGCCGCGAGGCCACGTCTCCTACAGGTGTTTGCTGGGAGAGAGGTGCTGGAGCCGGTTTTGAATTGAGAATCGGTTCTGAATCAAATTTTGAAACGAAGAATCTGAATTTAATTGAATCAGAGATTCTCGCCTTGCGGTGTTAGAGTGCTGTCCCCCTCAAATGATCTTTGACAAAGTAGAGACACTGACTTGCAGACACTGCATTAACCAGACAACAACCAATAGTAATAGTCATGGATATTATATATATATAT
>JAVQJD010103477.1:0-68537 GCA_036023655.1 Nannoperca australis | reverse complement strand
AAAGGTTCAGCTTCAGCCTTATTTGTTAGAGAAAGAAATCTAAAAGTCTCTAAATCTAAAAGACACCTCTCAAAATGAATTCCCAGGGCTAAGCTGAAACAAAGGGGAGATCGGGCTTTTTCCGTTGCAGCCCCTAAACTATGGAACAAGTTGCCCCTTCATGTGAGACTGGCCCCAACACTGTTGGCTTTTAAATCGCATTTTTACTCTTTGGCTTTTAATTCAGCGTGATTGCGTTCCCACTGTCCTTAATGGTATTATTTATTGGATTTTTTTTTTTTTTTTTAATACTTTACTCTGTGCTTCTGATTACTTGTATTTATTGTGTACAGCACTTTGGTCAACTGTTGTTGTTTTTAAATGTGCTCTATAAATAAATTTGACTTGACTTGACTTGACTACAGCTATATCTGAAAACGTCTCTTCTTGCTTTTGGTCAGGCGTTAAGTTTATTGGTCTTGTCAACTAAACAACATAGAGGTGTTGCAACTCAAAATGATTGTTGCTCAGATGTCTCTGTATTCATACAATGTGATGACAGTTTGATACTAACCAGAAACACCTCTCACAGACAGCAGGGGGAGCAAATGTACTTCCATAGAATAAGGGGTGATTTTAGCCCATTTGTCCAGGCAGATAGATTAGGTTGATTTGGGTATGCTTAAAAATAATTGAAAGTTTGATCCTACAGAAAAAGGCATTTTCAGTCCTGTGTGTTTTGGCATTGAATTATTAACAGTAAAGCAATCTGATGTGTTTGCAGGCTGTATTCATACTGGTGTCCAGTATGACCACAGAGCCAGGTGGAGGCCAGTAGAGAATCCCTGTGATGTCTGCTACTGTTTGGTGGGTCTGATACCGACTGGCAATTTAACCTTCCATCTTTTCTATCCCCTTCATCTGAACACTGATGTTGTTCTCTCCCCTCACCAGGAGGGTCATGTCCGTTGTGAAAGGGAGCAGTGTAACACCCCATGTAAAAACCCAGCTGCTCCTCCACCCAATACCTGCTGTCCCATTTGTCAAGGTGGGTTTCTTTAAATCACTGTAGCCGTGTGTGTGTGTGTGTGTGTGTGTGTGTGTGTGTGGCTTGAGTGAAATACAGAGGAACAGTGTGTGTGTTTGTGTGTGTCTTGTAGGCTGTGGTGTGAACGGTCATAGCTTCCCCAACGGAGCTGTGATCCCTACTGGAGACCGTTGTCAGGAGTGTAATTGTGTGGTATGTCATTTATCATCATTTCCATCATTAGATTTCATTTGTCGGTGTATAAATCATTGGGAAAAAATTGTATTTAAAAGTGTATCTTCCTCCTACAGAATGGAAATGTGGTTTGTTCACCCCTTCCCTGTCCTGCCTTGTCTTGTCGAAACCCTGTGCATCGTGCTGGAGACTGTTGCCCACGGTAACCAACCTGCCAAACCTCATCCATATCACTTTATAGCCTGCATCAATCCACCTTATTCAGAATGTGCAGGTGGTATTGGTGTAAGGTGACACATGTTGTAGTGCAGATGAGAGACTTGGGAGGTTTTCAAGACAACTGAAAGTTTGAAATGTTTCTGCTGTGCATGTGTGACCTGTAGGTGTGACCAGTGTGAATATGAATCCAACGTGTATGTGGATGGACAGAAGTTCCCCTCCAGGAGAGACCCCTGCCTCCACTGCCACTGCTCTGTGAGTTCAGTCTGGCACGTTTTTTTCATGTGACTGGACTCACAATGTGTTGGCAAGGTTTTATGACCCAGGGGTTTAAAGAAAACCTATTGCACTTTCAGAAGTGAATTTGATTACATTTGAAAATGGGAAGTGTGAAAATCACACTGTTAAGTCCTGAACATGTAGTGTAGTTTGTTACTTCCAAATACTGGATTTTTGATATCAATACCAAAAACAATATAGTAATTTTTGAAAACATGCATACATAACATCTTGATATGGAACCCATAGATTTGTTTTTGTCAAACGTATGGGTTGTCAGTGCTTTCTGTATGGGAGACATTGTTTCTAAATAACCTTCAACCTAGTTTAGCATTTCTGTACTGCAAGTTCTTGTTACTTATAAGCCGACATATACACAGATACCGATATATGTCCAGTAAGAAAACATCTGATGATATATTTATCAGTTTAGCTCTAGTTTACAGATTAAGTTTGAGCTTTGTTTCTGACTGAATGTTAAAATGTTCTATCAGAGTGACACATTTAATCCCTTCTTGTATCTACCTGTTAGGCAGGTGAAGTGTCTTGTGAGCGTATGGATTCATCATGTCCCATAATACGCTGCAGTCATCCAGCTAGGCGCAAAGGAGAGTGTTGTCCCACATGCCATGGTCAGTATATCTGTAAATGTGCTCAAAAATATATAATTTGTTTATGTCTTTGACAAGTTTGTTTTGCCTATAGCATGCCACCATGTACTGTTCATAATAACAAACATAATCAGAGTTTGTATTTGTTCCCACAGAATGTGAGTATGACAGGAGGGTGTATGCTGATGGAAAAGTGTTCACCCCTGCTGGAAGTGGACCCTGCCTGCAGTGCAGGTGTAAGGCAAGTCTGTACAGTATATTCAAAAAGGAAATTGGGAGAAAATATGAAGATTCCTGTCCAAAACATGTTCAGTTCAATGAGCAAGTGTGCATTATGCACTTCATTCACAAAAGGAGAACTGTTTCTACCTTTCTCTCATGTAATCACAATAGTCATATTGTGTATTTGTTATAGGGTGGGAATGTAATTTGCCGTGAAGAGAAGTGCCCCCCTGTTAAGTGCTCCAACCCTATTTTAGACTCACATCTCTGCTGTCCAATCTGCAAAGGTAATAATGCACTCACAAACACACGCACACACACACACAAACACAGGTGCTGCTCATCAATATGACAACTCCACTTTTCTTATTGTAGCGTGTGTGTTGGAGGGGGTGGAATATGAGGAAGGCTCCAGCTGGCACCCTGAGGGTCCCTGCTCCCGCTGCACATGTGTGAATGGAGAGACCTCATGTACACACACACACTGCCCCCCCACCGAGTGCCTGCATCCCACCAAGATCCCTGGTAAGACTGTGTGTGTGTGTGTGTGTGTGTGTGTGTGTGTGTGTGTGTGTGTGTGTGTGAGCGTTGTTTACATGCAGATGACTGTGTAACCCCAGTACACTGTCTCTCTCCTTTCCTTAGGCTCCTGTTGTGCAGAGTGTGAAAGCTGCACCTATAACCATCGTATCTTTAGCAATGGCCAAAGGTTTGTGACCCCCGACCAGCCCTGCCACATCTGCACTTGTCAGGTGAGCACATCTCCCCTCTCTCTCTCACACACACACACACACACACACACACACTACACAGTACTGTTCACCTTTAAACCTGCTGATACAGCCTTCCCTTCTCCGCAGCATGGCAGTGTACAGTGTGAGAGAAGACCTTGTCCTCCACTCAACTGTTCCAACTCATACACACCACCTGGAGACTGCTGCCCTAAATGTCCAGGTAGCCACTCAAACTCAGACACAGATATGGTCATGATGAATGAGTTTATTTTCAGTGAGCTCAGTTTAACTTCTATGTGTTTGCATCTTTCCCAGACTGCTCCTTTGAAAACCACATATTTGTGGATGGAGAGGCTTTTCCCAACCCTGTGAGTGTGTGCGAGGAATGTAGGTGTGTGAGCGGCACAATTGACTGCCACCAAGCACAATGCCCTCATCCTCACTGTAACTCACCTCTGCCTGGAACATGCTGTCAGAACAATTGCAACGGTGAGGACATATGAGTTTTCTATCAGGAATAGAAAATCAAGTAAAAGAATTTAACAAATGAAAATCTCCCAATTACACAATACCCCTCTACATTAGGCTGCAGCTATGCAGGGAAAGAGTATCCCAATGGACAGGAGTTTCCCCACCCTACTGACACATGCAGGACATGCAGCTGCATAGTAAGAATAATGAGCATCACAGCACGACTAACCCTGATGCGTTTGTCACCTGTGGATGTTTTTATAATTGTGCTGTGTTTGATACAGAATGGGAATGTCCAGTGTCTGATGAAGAGGTGTCCACTGCTGCCGTGCTCCAACCCAAATGTGCTGCCTAGAGACTGCTGCCCCCAGTGTCCTGGTAAGGATGTGCAAGAGAGGAAGGTCCAGAGGGGGGAGAAATGTCTAGCTAAAGTGTGAGAGTTGAAGGAGGACCACGAAGGGAGTGGCGCGAGGCTGGGACAGATGCATGCTGGTGCTTTAAAATCAACGGGAGGTTGGTTATTGCAGATTGGCATGTTGGTTTTTCAAGACGGCCAGCAGTTGGAGCTGTGACACACAGCACATGGAGGCAATTAGTGTACGCAAATACCATCAGCGCGCAATTACCGTATGCGTCAAAATTCCTCCTCTCGCTTTGGGTAATATTTGAACATACAGACATTATACACGTATTTTTGATTCAGTGTGGCGTTCAGCTTCAGCTTTATTTGGAAAACAGAAAGCTTAACAGAGAGCATTATACAATTTAGAGTTTGAAGGTTTTTTTCTTTCACACAAATGCTCTACCTCCTAATTTAATTGTGGTTTAAATCGTCTGCTGTTGGGTTTGTTTTTTGGCTGATGATGGCACATAGTGGAGGCGTACAGTTGATTGTTTTCACTGACTTTCCTGCAGCTCCGCCATCGGACTGTGTGTTTGAACAACGACCCTACAGACACACTGAGCGTTTCTACCACCCAAATGACAACTGTCAAACATGTGCCTGCACCAATGGGACTGTTCACTGTCAGCGCAAGTCCTGTCCCTTTGCTGCATGTTCTCATCCCATCACGCAGGACTGCTGCCGGACCTGCGAAGGTACAATTTCTTAAGTTGTGCTGTAACTTAAGACCAAATAAGTTTTGATATTTGGAAAAGGCTCATTATGTCAACAAAATATCTCAGCAAGTTTGACGCACTTGTTCACATGAGAGACTGCACTTTTTCCAAGTATAATCATGTTTTCTAAATGTCTTATTTCCCCTGCAGGCTGCCTAATTGAGGGTCGAGAGCGAGCTAATGGGGAGACGTGGGATGACGCATCAGACAAATGTGCAGTGTGTGTTTGCCGTGAGGGCTCTGTCCGGTGCGAGAGGAGGCGCTGTCCACCTTCTAACTGTAAACACCCCATCCGGAGACAGTGCTGCATGTCCTGTGATGGTGAGTGATTAAAAAACCCAACAGCAACTTTTCAGAAAAAAAGTCCCAGTTACTGAAAATGGTCCCGAGACATTTCTGTCAACAGTTTTCATTGGTAACTATTATAGATATTTAAGTTATTCTAAATGTTCTACTTTCAGGCTGCACATTTCGTGGTGAAGAATATCCTGATGGCACTGAGTTTGCTGATGACAGAGACCCCTGTGGTGTATGTTACTGTTATGGAGGGGAGGTCATCTGCACCAAGATACCCTGTTATGGAGATTGCAGCCACCCTTACAAACCATCCGGACAATGCTGTGGAGAATGTGAACGTATGTAAAGTCAAAATCAAACTCTGCGGATATTCTTAGTTTAGGATAATTGATTTAAAATGTTGTTTGTTCGTCATTCCTCTGATTACAAAGTAACAAAATGAAACTGTCTTCATTTGATAGGCTGTTTCTATAACAGCGCAGTCCTCGCAAATGGACAATCAATTTCTGATCCAGGAGACCTCTGCTCTGAATGTACCTGCCAGGTAGCATCAACACACACACACACACACACACATATTCACATACATGCCTGCTTCTTAATGTCTTTAGACAACGCATCATGCTTATTTTCTTACAGAGTGGTTCAGTGCGATGTATAAAGAAGTCCTGTCTAGCACCCATCTGTCCTCACCCAGTAACCAACCCATGTGGCTGCCTTGTCTGTGACGGTAACCAGACAACATACCTTTTAACATATCACAGATCATGTTATGTAGAGTGAGTAAATAATTGATGTTTCACTCTGTGTGTAGGTTGTCAATTCCAAGGTGTGACTTATGTTGATGGACAGGTCCTTCCCGGAGGAGAGGGAGGGTGCCAGGACTGCACATGCTCAGTGAGAGACAGGCTGCATTTGGTTGGAGGCCGCTGACTCGCCGCACCTTCACAGTACATATTATCCCTTTTCTTTTTTTTTTTTCATAGAGAGGTGAAGTGGTGTGTGCACGGCGACGATGCCCTGCAGTGGCATGCCCACACCCAGCAATGGATGGCTGTGCGTGTGGAGTGTGTGATGGATGCAACTTTAATGGACGAGGCTGTTTCAACGGAGAACGATTCCCACACCCTGCAGACCGCTGTCAGCTCTGCCTCTGTCTGGTACTATCACGCACATGTTTTCATTTGTAGCCACTGTAGATTTTACATATAGGTTTAATCCTGAAAAACCATCAGGATCACAAGTTACGTAACTGGAAACCCAAACAAGCAAGCTGGTCTTCCTTTGCAGTAAATTCCTCACTGGCGTTGGAGCTGCGGGACAGAACATGTCAAAGTCACTGTTAGACAATGGAATTAAAAAAGTGTCAAAGCATATGAAAGAGTCAACTCTACACCGGCTGCATAATCCCCTTTTTTCACTGTTAAACCATATATTCAGTATGTTACAAAAACAACTGCTAAAAATTATACTTAAGTCCTTTAATCCCCTTTAAACCCTGTGAAGAAATTAAGAGGAGCACTTGATTATTTATTTTGTGCATATTTTGTAGCATGAATAAACCTAGCTATTTATCTTCAGTTATACATGGACCATAACCGACTATGTAAAGGAAATGTTGTCAAACCCAGTGCTAACGTGTGTGTTTCTGTGTATAGAACGGTGGTGTGGTGTGTACGCATGTGTCCTGTCCAAGTGTTGCCTGTGTGCGTCCAGTGATCCCTCCTGGGGAGTGCTGTCCTGTCTGCACAGGGATTTGTCTTCATCAGGGGAAAGAGTATCAGTCCGGCTCCTCCTTTACTTCGCCCTTTGATACCTGCTCGTCCTGCTCCTGTCTGGTCAGTCTGGCAATTCTTACAGAATGAAAAAGAAATAAATGATCCAAATTGTCTGAATAATTCCCTCTTTCCACCCATCATCCCTTCCTCTGATCAGAATGAGGTGGTGAACTGTCAAAAGAGACCTTGTCCAGTCCAGTGCTCCCATCCGGTCCCTTCAGATACCTGCTGCCCCGTCTGTGATTCCTGCCTGTATGAGGGTGTCGTCCACTCTCACAGTCACACCTTCACACCCTTCTCCAACCCCTGCCAGCGCTGCACTTGCGTCAGAGGCACCGTCACCTGTTTGCCCCTGGTCTGCCCACCAACACCCTGTGTCCGACCAGTTACCAAGCCAGGCCAGTGCTGTCCTGAGTGCACAGGTACTTCCTGAACTATTGAGTATATAATAAGTGAAGACCTACATGTTAAAAAATGTTTAACCCAGAAATAACTGTAGCAAATGTGTGGCCTCAGTATTTATTCTAAATTAACCCAGTCTTTGCAATAAAAGTAAGATTTTGCAACTCCCACTTTTTCAGCGTGAGATGGACACATATCTATTAGAGTTGTTTTTTCGTCACTCTTATATCTATATAATGTCTGATATCCTAATACTATATGTAAGGATTCTGTAAGCAGTTTTTAAGATGAGAAATCTCCTCACTTTTCCATATCTCTGTCTTTGTCTCAGTGTGTACGCTTGATGGACAGGAGTTCAATGACAAGCAGACATGGACCCTGAGATCAAACCACTGCTCCACCTGCACTTGCCAGGTCTGACTCCTCTATCTCTGTTTTTTCCTCCATATTTGCACCTTTCCTAGACTTTGAGGGCTAATCTCTCTGAGTTTTGCAGGCAGGAGAGGTGAAGTGTGCGTCTCCCGAGTGTCCCAAGCGGCCTTGTATGCACCAAGTGACTGATCCAGGAGCCTGCTGTCCTCGCTGTAGAGGTAAATAGATCACTGAAAATGTAAATCACAGGAGGAAATGGCTTTACCTGTAACTGAATTTTCCTTCTCAGGTTGTGTGTATGGAGGAGAGGAGCATTCTGAGGGCAGCAGCTGGTTCGCAGACTCCACCCCCTGCATGAGCTGTATGTGTGTGGACGGGGTGACCACCTGCTCTGAAGTACACTGTCTATCTCCTTGCATCAACTTCATCAGTGTGCCCGGGGAGTGCTGCCCTGTGTGTGCTGGTAAGCAAATAAGGATCTAAAGCACATTGGTTGCATTTTTCATATAAGGGCTTTTTTTTTCCAGACATGGTTCTTGTTAATCTATTTATTGTTTTTGAAAAGACTGTGTATTTGAGGGCAGAGTGTATGGTCCAGGAGACAGTTTCCATCCCGCCGATGACCCCTGTCAGATCTGCACTTGTGAGGTACAACACACATACACCTGAGAGCTGGAAATCTGATTTTAATGTTTTACGGTGTTAATTTAATGATTATATTAATTTTATTTAGAGGAATTGGTTAATCTTTTAGACTGTAAAATCAATCCAAAACCGAAGATGCAGAGGTTGTAGTGGTAATACTTGAAATAGAAGTGGTAGTAGAAATAGTTGTAATCCAACCTGTGTGTATTCCAGGTGATGCCGGACGGAGAGCAACACCTGAAGTGTTACCGAAAACAGTGTCCCAGTCTGGTCGACTGTCCTAAGAGCAACATCTTGTTCTCTGGACCAGACTCCTGCTGTCCTGTCTGTGCACGTCAGTACTAAACTGCATTTTGTGATACACTGTGTATTATCTCTGTAATGTCACTGAGTTCTGTAACATTCATGTGTATGTATGTTTAGAGCCCCTCAGTAACTGCACCGCTGCACTGATTGGCAACGAGGTCTTGGCGACAGATGACCCTTGTTTTACCTGCCAGTGCAAGGTACCATTGCGACACCCTTTTTTGTGCTCTGTTATTAATACAGTATGTCAAGAATAAGGGGCATTAAATTATCCGTGACTTTTCTGAACTCAGTCTGTAGCTATGGAAGAGAACTGACACTGACACAGCTTATTAAAGCCTGTAATGGAAACTAGTATAACAGTAGAATAAATAAACAAGCTAATTTAGAATATCATCTGTCATTAATATAAATCTTTTGCCATTTCATTGTATTAAAAAATAATGGGAAGTCTCAGAGTGAAGTGATTCTCTGCACCGTAAGATCTAAGTTACATATAACATGATTCTGTGCAGTGAAGTGATACAGTGTCTGTGATTTAGGACCTGACATGGACCTGCTTACACCAGATCTGCCTCCCACTTTCTTGCCCTGTTAATGAACAGTTTACCCCTCCGGATTCATGCTGCCCTGTGTGTAAAGGTGAGATAACACCATCTTTCTTCTCATTTGTCCTTTGCCCTTGCATTTTTTAATTTGAAGTAAAACTTATTGCCTTTAAAACATCCATTATTGTGATGTTTATCCTGTGTGTCATACAGATTGTGTGACTGAGGGCCAGAACAGACGTGTGGCCAACGGCAGCAGCTGGACAGACAGCGATGACGACTGCGTCACATGTACCTGTAATGTGAGTCTTACAGAACATACTTACAGGGCTCCTATCAACTAATGATAATAACATTTAAACACCACTTTTCAAAACAATGACAAGATAATAAGGTAGAGCACAATATTTGTCACTTAAGTGGACAGGTCAGAATCCAAATTACACCTAAATACACCTAATAAAGGCTTCAAATCTAATATTAGACACGCAGCGGTGGGTGAAGTATTCACCAAATTTTAAAGCAATCTGTTCAAATACTCCATTACAAGCAAAAGTCATGCATTTAAAATTTTACTTAAGTAAAAGTGTAGCAGTATTAGCAGCAAAATGTAATTAACGTATCAAAAGTAAATAACTTATTATTAGATACATTATTATTGATGTATTAATATGCGGTACTGAATTGTGTAATTGGTCGAGATGAAGCTAATTTCAACTATTTTATATACAACTGGGTACTTTAATCTATAATAAGGTTTCATATTTTATAAACTGATTATGTTTCATACATCAAATCTTAATCCGAAGAGCAACTATACCTGTCAGATTAATGTAGGGAAGTAAAAAGTGCAAATTTCTCTCTGAATTTGAGTGAAGTAGAAGTATTAAACAGCATAAATGAAAATACTCAAGTTAAGTACATGCACATGAGTAAATGTATTTAGTTACTTTCCACCACTAGACCCAAGATTGTTGACAGGTGTCATATATATGCAGACCATCTGTTTCTAAAACTATCTGTTTTGTGTTTCATCCTTAGCTGGGCTACATTGAATGCAGCATTGAAGAGTGTTTACCTGTTGTTTGTCTGGATGGCCAGAAGCAAGTGAAGATTCCAGGGAAATGCTGCTATAAATGCCAAGGTATCCCAGCCAACCAAAACAGTGACCATCCGTGTGTGTGTGCTTGTTCAGTTCTGCTTAACACAGTGCATGTTTGTGTGTCTTTGTCTGTGCGCGTGTGTGTGTGTGTTGTAGACTCAGGGGTGTCGTGTTTGTACCAAGGAACAGTGTATCACTCTAACGAACAGTGGGAGGTGGATGAGTGCACCAGCTGTACGTGTGTGTCTGGAGACGTGCACTGTCAGAGTGAACGCTGCCCCCCCCTCACCTGTGCAACAGTCAGTATAACAAACACACTCTTTCTCAGGGTTTCATCATAGTCTGAAATGTTCCCATAATGCATCACTGTTCTAAACTTTCAGTCTGTAGAGAGACAATAAATATCTGACATTTCTCATCAGTGTTTACACTCTGGCTGACTCCTCAGTGCTCATTTTGACATTTAGTTTGGCTCACTCTGAGCCTCATGGGTATCCCTAAGTTACACAGCCAGTCTAGTTCAGTCTGTGTGTGTGTGTGTGTGTGTGTGTGTGTGTGTGTGTGTGTGTGTGTGTGTTTGCTCCCAGGATGAGATGCCAGCCATTGTCCCAGGTTTGTGTTGTCCTCATTGCCTTCCTCGTCCAGCCACCTGCATTGCCTTTGGCGACCCTCATTATCGCACTTTCGATGGCCGCATGCTACACTTCCAGGGAGCTTGCACATATATCCTGGCGCAGGACTGTGAGGGTGGAGACTTCAGGTGAGTGGGTCACCATGGTTATCCAAGAAAGTGCTATATTGTAGTAGTTATGTTTTGTCTACGATTTCTCTAATTGTTGCTGTGTTCTTTTGAAATATTGGATGCTTTCACCTCTTCCTGTCCTCTAAAAATCATTCAAATAAAACAATCATAGAAGGAATAAAACACTCTTTGGTTGAACTGCTCATATCTCCATGGCCACATTAAGCCTATAACCTGTGACGAGATGTTGCTCGTTTTAAAGGCCCTGAAAATACATATATTTTCTCACTCAGTATCTTAATATGAGTGATGGGGCTTTACATTAAAAAAACACATACTTACATGCACCAATCAGGATTTAGTATTATTTGAATTAAAATGTGATGACAGCTGAGGAGTTGTTGGTTTATGTTGCAAGGCCACTGTTGATGAAATTGGATAAAACCAAACCCACACAGTCTCAATTAAGTTTTCAAGACAACTTTTGAATTCAGTCCTTTCTGACATTATAAAATGGCAATAAAAGAAAATATCAAAAAGAAGCAGATTTTTAAAACACATTTTATGAAATGTTAATGTTCATAAGTGAATCACTTCACTCTTTATGCCCTGCTCAATGACTTCTTTTGTCTGTACAGTATTCATGCCACTAACGATGATCGTGGGCGTAAAGGTGTGTCCTGGACTAAAGAGGTGACTGTGTTTATAGGAGACGTCACAGTGCAGCTACTCCAGGACTGGGTTGTGAAGGTTTGAATGTACAAATACTGCAAATGTTTTTTGCGCAGTCACGATTGAGTTGTGCACCCAATCAGCCATTTTTGTACCCTTCAGGTGAATGACGAGGTTGTGACTTTGCCGTTCCTCAGAGAGCCGTACGTTTATGTAGAACGACAAACCAACACCATCTTACTCAACACTAACATCGGGCTGAAGGTACAGTCTTTTGTCTCTTTTTACTTTCTCTCTTTGTGAATAACATTTGATTGCGACAGTTTTGTCGCACACTTATACACCCACTGGTCTACCTTTAGGTGCTGTGGAGTGGTCGTTCACATCTGGAAGTGAGTGTGCCAGGCTCCTATAAGGGCCACACCTGTGGTCTTTGTGGAAACTTCAACAACTACTACCAGGATGATCTCCGAACGCCCAGTGGACAACTCAGCCTATCAGAGTCTGACTTTGGCAACAGCTGGAGGGTAAAATAAATATATAGAGATACAAAATAAAAGTAATAAAGTAAAAAATTGTCATACAAAAGCAATATTTGTCTTTGTAGGTCACAAATGGTAGCCACTCCCTCTCATCCTGTCGTCCCGGTGAGGATGTCGATCCCTGTAAAGACGCAGGCTACCAGGCCAAGAAGGGGGCTAACGCTCGCTGTAAGGTCCTGAAGTCTGCTGTCTTTAAGCCCTGCCATCGCGTGGTGCCTCCTGAACCGTGGTATGGAGCCTGTGTGTATGACCTCTGTGCCTGCGGGGCCAATACTGACGAGTGTCTGTGCGACACACTGGAGGCCTATGCCAGTCAGTGCAGAGAGTCTGGAGTCATCCTGCAGTGGAGGAGCCCATCACTGTGTGGTGAGTAAAACACACACTTAAAGGCCCTGATAATGTTCTCTTAATCAGCTTCTTACGACGAACATGTGCGGAATAATCAGCCAAAGTTAGAGAAGCTTTCATTATTTCACGAGGGGTTTCTGTATTTGTGTTTTTCTCTGTGCTCTCTGTACTGATTTGAAGCTCAGCAGAAGCTGGAAATTATGTGCACCAATCAGAAGGGGAAGCAACATTTATAAAACAATATTTTGAATAGCTTGGGGTTTGCTTATGTTGCCAAACCACTGTCAGTCAAATCTGGTCAAACCTCACCCACACAGTCCTGATGAAACAGATTACAGTAACTGTCTGTGTCCAAAATCACTCCCGCGTTCACCCATTATTCACAAAACAGACGGGTTTCCAAGCAGAGTCATTGTGAGATGTGCTCCCACACAAGGGGAAGAAAACAAACCAGGATGATCAAGAGCTTATGACAAGATGAACATCTGAATTTGTTTTTGTGCTTCAAACGAACATGATTTGCAAAAGTAATGGGTGAAAAATGTTATAATATCCCAAGAATATAACCTCCTAGTTGGATCAGAGCCCATAATAGGCTATTCGTCTCTAGTTATCTGGTGCAAGCCCTGGATTTTCATAAGGCAGTGGATGGTTTCTCACTAAAACACTGGAAGAAACACCCATTTTAAGGTGAGATAGTCAATGGATCGAAAATGCATCACGTTGCTACACTTTCTAATTTTCAGGGAAAATAAATCCTGTGTTGACATGGTTCCTCGTGAGTAAAGTTTAAGGTTCAAAGTGTGGCGTATTTTGGCAACGCAAGGATAAGCGCCATATACACATTAACCTCCAAACGGTAGTTTTACTGGTTTCCAGCAAGAATATTTTTTTTATTCTTGCTGCACCCGCATCTTCCTTTTTTTGTTCAATTGTGGTACATTGAGACTCATGATAGATTTCACACTCAGAATTCAAACACTCAAAAAATGCTTTTATTGTAAACTGCTCAGTGATGCTTTGCAGTGCTACAAGCAAGCCATGCACAACAATTTAGTCTCAATGAAATTGAAAAGACAGTTGTCTCTTTTGATACAGTGATCTTATTGTTGTCAGACACCTACTAATTCCTACTGGTCACCAGTAAAGGTCAACAGCAGCCATACCCTTGAAGCCATAGTGGTCACAATGTTCTCAGTCTCTCATTGTTTTTCTCTGTCTTCCACAGCTGTGGGCTGTCCAGTGGAGAGGGGCTTTGTGTTTGACGAGTGTGGGCCCCCGTGTCCTGTAACCTGCTTTAACATTGACGTACCACTGGGGGTGATAGAGAGCCACTGCTTCAAACCATGTGTTCCAGGCTGCCAGTGTCCCGCAGGTCTGGTTCTACACAACAACTACTGCGTACAGCCGGAAAAGTGCCCCAAGATCGTCCATGGCAACCAATCATAATGCTCCAAAGCTCACATGCACACATGCACTGCCACCCCTAACAATCTTAAATCCACTCAAGGACTGCACAAACCTTCTGTTAGTGTATACTGAAGTTTGAAATGGAAAAATATCCCAACATATGAACCTCCGTGACCTGTGGATTTAACATATTGAAGTGAAATACTGCATTTTAGTGTTTTTTATAAACATTGTTATATGTAGCACTGAATATTTATACTACACAAGAACTTGTTCATTGGTACTGTTTTGTTTTGTTTTGTTTTACACATTTATGATATATTGTCCACATCCTCTGGATTATTTTAACAGTATTATTTACTATCATTATTTACTAAGAGCAGTTGTTTACTGCACAGGTTTGTTTCAGCACTGTGTGACGTCTGGCTGTATATACAGTAAGCCAAACAATCTCAGGTACTCTTTTCATTCTCCATCGTACAAATAAACACAGGCTTCACTAATAGATGTGGTCTTTTGTTTTCTGTTTCCAGATTAAATGATTCATCAAGGCATGAGTATGATCTTGGTGATACTTTATTTTAAGGGTGTTTAATTTGTAATTAATTTCCTAGGAAGTTTTCTGTAAATACATATGTCATTTGGTACTATTCTTAAATGTAAAAAAAAAATAATAATAATAATAATAATAATAACAGACAGAGTCCATTTTGTACATTTCTAAATAATTTTGATTGACTACTAAAGTTTGAGATAGTAAGTATCCAATAATAAATGAATAAGGGATGGATATTTAATGTAGCACTTCTTTCAGGGAAACTCCTCTCAGTTAAGAACTGCTTATAAACTCTAATTAACCTGTTAAAAGTTTGGACACACTTTCCCATCAAACTTTTGACTGGTACTGTATATGTTTCTTTTTTATTTATAACTAGTGCCAATAAAGTGGTTCTTTACAAGAAACTTCACGGAACTTGATGAAGAAATCCAGTGGGTGTGTAAGATTCATGAAGACATATACTGTATGAGACGGGCAACATAATATACAATTCACAAGCTGGGATCCACCAACTTTCACTAGTTTAATGTTACTGTGAACATTTTTCACACAGGTGTAATGTGTCACATGGTCATGGTATCATATTTCACTCTTCTCTGTTTACATACACTGTCACTTTTGTTGCCTGGTAACCTGATCCAGCTGTTGTACAGAGGACTGCTGTAACCACAGTAACTGCCTGTATAATTTATCAGCCCACAGTGGTGAAAACATGGAGCAGGTAAGATGTTTTGATGTTGGGTGACAACTGCATTTGTTTTCCATGTGTAAACTACAACTACTGTCCTTGTATCTTCCTTCAGGATTGTATCGCCGGTCTGTACCGATCCCTGGGTATGTCGGTCGGAGCAGAGTTTTCATCTGAAGATGTGAGTCTCCTCTACCGCAAAGTATTTAATGTTCCCTCTGACACTGATGAAGCACATGTGGCCATGAAGAAGGTAAAAACGTGCATTTTAAACAACAAACATCACTAGTGAATTAGCTATAGATTCATCTTCATTCGTCATTATGGAATACTCTTATGTACCAGTGTCTGTTTCAGATGGCAGGAGGTGAAAATAGCTGGTCCTGTGTTGGTGAAAATGTGTTGGATGTTCTCCTAGAAATGGAAAGGGAGAGGGAAAAGAAGGAAAAGGTAGTCAATGAAATGCTTTTCTTTTCTCTGAATTTTATAAGACTGTGTCTGTAAATCACAGTGACCAAAATATTATATTTTCACAAGAGTCAATATTGTTATCTCCAGCTCTACTGGGACCTCCAGCTAATAAATGTTGGAAATCTCGACCCTCTCTATGTGATGGACAAGCCGGTCTTCATCAATGCTCATGTGCTAAATTGCCAGCACCAAAGCACCCACCCAGATACTTTCCACGCACAGAGGGAGAGACTGGTGGGGGGGGAAGAGCAGTATGGGAGTGTGAGGGGTGTGAGGAGGCTCAAGAGGGCAGCCAGGCAGTTCTGGGCCAGGTGAGCATCATATGTTTAACAAGTTGAAAAGTTACTTGAATACAATTCTAAGGTAAAGGCACTTTACTTGAGTGTTTCCTTTTTATAATACCATACTTGATACTTAGACGCAACCAGAGTATATCCAGCAACTATGCATTTTATTGTAAATGAATTCAACTTTTGATTTGTTTGGGGAGGAATGTGCAATTTATTTCAAAAGTCAAACAGTATCGCTTTAACTATAACGCTTTTACAATAATTATCATGTTGAAATGTCTTGGTGTTTATCTTCTTAGATTGGCATCAGAGGGTGCACAGAGTATTTTGCCGTCTCCTTGGCAGCGCCAAAGCCTAGAGGTCAGCAGTCAGGCCTGGGGCTGTGTCTCCCTGTCAGATGTCCTCCTCTTGGTGGAGGTGAAGTATGACGTGGTGACCCACTTGCTTTATACAGAAATGCTCCAGGAGCACTACAGTAAGGAAAAGTTTCTCTGAACTGTTGTCACAATATAATACTTAGAGCAATCTCATTACTCTAAGTAAAACTTACTCAGCATCACAGAGCTGGTCCAGATGCTTCACATTCCCATTTGGGTTTTTTTCTTCTTTTTCTTCTTCTTTTTGTGGTGACACCACAGCTCTAAGTTTTTGGGAGACCCTGCTGCCATGGCAACAACACATGGAAGAGGAGGGGCTGGAGGATCTTGCAGAGGAGGCTTTGGAGTCCGGTGACATGCTCCTTTTGGCTGAGCTCCCAGGAGCATTCAGAATATACAGGTAACACACATGCACCAGGGTTATTATTATGAGTTTAAGATGATATGAAAACTACATATACTAAAACATTGTTAAATTGATAAGAAAACAACAACCAAACTACAAACCAACCATATTTCTTGGTAACTAAACAGAAGTAACAATACAGAGTGTACTGTTGAGAGAGGAACAAACTAGGAAAATCCGTTATAAATAAAAACACGGACAGTGTACTTAATAATAATTTAAGTAAACATTGCCAACCACCTGCCATTTTTCCTTAATTGGCCTTATAACAAAAGCACCATAATAAAAAATGATTCTCCTGCAGGTCCTGCCTGGGAGCATCTTCTAGAAGCCGTCCTGAGTCCGGGGAACAGTCCTGGTCTGCCGTTTCGCTCCTATATGAGTTACACACATTTCGTCAACAAGAGAGGGACACAATAAGAGTCCTGGGTGAGAGGTAAATACTTTTGAAACACATCAGGTGCCGATCACACAAATGTTAACCTGTTGGAAGTAACACACAGGTAGGACTACGCATCAAGAAAACCAAAATGAGTCAATTTCACATATATCCACATGCTTGACTTTAGAATAATTTGATTTACTTACAGTATGGTCTTGCTCGCCTTGTGTTTTGACACACGTGGACTTATATATGGCTCTAACGGGGCACGGAATATGTTGACTCATTCATGTTTTGTCTTCCAGGCTGGACAGGGAGAGCCTGAAACTGCTCTGTCTATACATCAGTTTGGCAACTCTCAGAGCTCAGAGGGAAAAAATGTCCTACAGCGCTCTTCTGGCAGCTCGTCAGTCCTGGGAGACATGGTGAGCCAACAAACACTAACAGTGAACCTAACAGTGCAACACTGAAAATGCACTCACTATCACTAGGTCTTGCTTTATTCCCCTTGCAAACTAATTTTCAGCTTCATATTAATCTGTTAAGGCCACATGTTAAGTGTCCGTGCAGAGCAGAGCAGGCGGCCCTGTGGCTACATGGTGAGGAGGAAGAGCAAAAGAAAGTCTTTATCTCAGTATCACCACAGAAGGTATTGTAAATCTGCTTATGGTCCACTGAATCTAAGACACCATGACACTGTGTCATAGCATTACTCTTGAATTATGTTATTTTGTGGAGTAAGATTGTTCCTGAGTAATGGCTGACAGGAAAACAATACAGTTTTTTTATCAGCAGCTAAACAAAAACTTGTGTCACAACAACAAAAAAGGCCGTGTCACAACAGGCAGTGCTGCAGTTGCTGGTGCTGACGCAGGAGCAGGAGAGGAAGCACCTCGTCAAGTCGGTACGTGGGATCTCCCTGGAGGATTTGCAAGAGCCAGGTTGCACGGTGCCTCCAAAAGAGTGTAAATCAATATTTTCTCCTTTTTTTCTGCAGCATGTTTGTCAGAATTGGTTTTCTTTTATATTCCACTAATTTCAGTGCTCCATCTTTCTGTTTTCCTGTGTCCTATGTAGATAGTCACCAGGAAGCTACTTTAAGAAATGGCTGCATAAAAAGGCTGAGACAAATCCAGACCGGCCTGCAGACACACAATGAGACTCAGACACCCTTAAAGCACACAAACCCTCAGCCACAACTCCAGCCCCAGCCCCATATGCAGGCCCACATAAGCAATCAACCACGGATGTGGTCCCAACACCAGCTGGAAGATTGTTCTCTGCTCCTCTTGACCCATCTGATGGAGCTTCAGGAGGTCCAAGCTTCTGCATTACTGCCAGCACTGGTGGACAAGGTGAGTCAAGGCAACCACAGCATCCAATCCAAAGGCTCCACTATAACGTACAAACTGTTAAAGTAATGACGTGTGTCTGTTAAGAGTGCACAGGGTGTCCGAGCTCTACGAGATGAGTATGAATCTCAACTTCAAGCACAGCGCTACACCAACCCACTCCAACTCCTGGTCTCAGGTGCCCTTTTTGCTTCAGGCTCTATACTCACTCGTTATCCAAACTCAACTGAAATGAGCAGCAATGAGCAAATCACGGGTCAGTCCTGCTGCAGTGCACCTGTCGATGCTCAAAACAGCAGTGATGGGCCGGCTGAAGCTTCAAAGGTGGATTCAATCAGAAGGGCCAGCAGAGAACTGAACGGGGCGCAAGCTGCAGATGGGACTGACAAACAGGACATATATACAGGTAGCGCAAGCATAGGCAGACACAGACTGCCGTACACTCAGAGCTGCAATTACAATACTTCGCATTCCCCAGGTTCTGGAGTGGCCATGGAGGACCTGCCCTACTTGGAGATCTTGTGTGTATCAGATGCAGCAACTAATACTCATCAGGGTCTCGCCGCAGAGGGAGGAGCCCTGGGAGAAGAGGGCAGCGGAAAAAAGAGCCCCCAGAGCTATGAGAAACAGGGCTCACTGATCACCCTTGCTTGGAGCAAACCACCAGAGGATGACATTGACTACGAGGCAGAGGTGGCAATCGGGCGCACAGGACAGAGCCAGGATGCCGAGAGCAGTTTGAAGACCAAAGTCCAGCCAAGTGACATCAGTGGCCCAGCGGAACACACACAGTATGAGAAGACATCTGCAGAGAGAGGCAGAGAAGATCTGTTCCAGTCTGATTCCACATGTCATCCTGATGCACAGTCTGCAGACCAGCAGTGCAACACAGTAGAACAGGTACTCTGTGAGTGTAAATCAGACCAAAAAACATTGGATTGCTATGCCATGCATCTGATTTTATTTATATTCTCCTTAGTTGACCTTCGAGGAGAGAGCAATGGCTGATCAACCAGAGAAGGGTGACTTTCAAACACATGCTTTGGTAGCAGAGACCTTGCAGGGTGTACAACCACATCGCTTGGTTGACTCTACTGAGATTAAGCAGCATGCTGGTGACCCCTGTCCTTGTCTGACCAATGAGAATGTGGACAGAGAAGAGCCTGAGGTGGAAATGTGTCCCACTGAACCAAAGTCAGAGCTGTGGGACCTGAGAGGGCCTGAACCCGCTGAAAACCAGAAATATAATTCACAAGCCACAGTAAGTCTGCTGCTGCTAAACATTTGTGCAACCAGTGCTCATGATTTGAGCTGAACATTTCCACATTATTCACTTACTTCAAAGCGCCGCACGTTTCGCTGTTTCCTGTTGTGAAGGTTGACTGCAGCCCTGCAGAGAGGGAATCCACACTGATGGAAAGACAGCGAACCACAGAACCAGTCTCGGCAGTGGAGAGAGAGCGGACAATGCGCAACCTGGTGGACATGCAAAGAAAGGTCGAACAGAGGCAGCAGAGAGATAGAGAGAGACAACTGCTGAGGGTGAGAGAAAGGTGTAGAAGAATAGGGATTTCTGGCACAACTTCGCCTACTAGAGTAAAGACAGAGTGACATGTCACACACTGTTGTCTTTCAGGTTCAGGAGCGTCTGTCGATCATCCAGAACAGGAAGGCAGAGGAAGACCTGCTTGGCCTGAAACACACAGACAGGCTAAGGCACCTCACACAAGATCTACCACCGGTAAAATAAATATATTGAGGGAATCGGTCTGCATAATCTTGTAAGTTTTGTATTTTCACCATTACTATTACGTTTTAGGAGGATAAGAACCAGCAGAAGACAGTTGTCAGAGAGCGACTGGATCAGCTGAGAAGAGAGCGCTCCTATGTCATGCAGTCCAAACGAGACAGGTAAGGAAACACCAAATTAATGTTCATTTTATGTATTTTATTAAATCATTCACTCTCATTTTATTCTTTAATTGATTTTATTCTGGCTTTTATTGCTTATTGTTTTTGAATGTCATTTTGAATTTCCTGCGCTATAAAAATAAAGCCGCTTGCATTTTGTTATCCTTTAGGAATACTGCAGGATTTAAGGAACTCCTGGGTCCAGTAGCTCGCCAAAGCAGAGAAACAGATGATGGAGCAGACTGAGAAACTACAGCTGCTTAAATGTATGTCTAGTTAAAAAAAAGAAGGAATTTTAAGTTTGTCCCATAGTGTTTATAATGGTGGTCAACAATGTCTGAGAACTTTGGATCACTAAATACCACAACAAATGTATGGTTTTGTAATTATTTTGAATGATGAAGCCACATAGTTTATCAGATATTTATTTGATTGGTGGAGGTGAGGGGGCATTTTGCCTTTGACGGGGAGCTGTAGAAAGACAGGAAAGGTTGTAGGTAGAAGGGGTGAGATTTTGTATCAGTGGGGGCTTTCCTGTTTGTTTGTGGTCATATAAAAACACATTTTAAAAGATCTTGAAAAAGCAGGTTGTGAATATGAAATAAAAAGATCTCAAACGTATAGACTGTTTATTATACAGTTTAATTATCATCTTGACAAACATAAGCATCAACAGTAATTTCACTTATTAATAATGATCCCCTTCAGTTGTGTACAAGTTACCCCCCTGTGGCCTAAATTACATACACAATGAGTCGCAGAGGTGCATGTTAACAGTCTACAGAGGTTCCATCAACTCACCTTCTTATGAACATAACATTTATATTGGCACTGTTGGCCATTACTCACTTGTGTAAGAAATAATGTGACTAGACAAAAGACACTGCTGTAGACTTTGAATGCACCTATGGACTGGGGCTGTATTTATTTACAGGTCTATGGGGATGAGAAAATTCTAACATGTCAAAGGATGTAAGTTTGGCTAACAATTCTACGATGGGGAGATATGTATAATACAGAGGGTTGGTGCGGGCCCAGTGGTTTTCCTGCAAGAGAGGAGGATCTCTCTGTCCTGGTAAGTAGAGGGAAAATGTCCACATGGGAGAGATTCTCAGCAAATATAACATTCTGTTTTTACCTCTTGTAACTGACCCTATATAGTGTCCACTCACACTGCAGTCCAACACAAAGCACGAATACCTATCACCCTAACAAGCCAGAACATTCCACAGCAGCTCACACACACACACACTGAGCCATCGCATTACACACATGCATACAAAAGTACACGTCCTCAAATCAAAAGAAGAGTACTCAACTTAGGTTCAGGTTCTGTGGCCTCGAACACACTAACATTCAAACCAACAAAGACAAAAAGATTAAATTCCAAACTAAGAAAACATGGTGCCTGGCTGACAGGTAATATCCTCAGGGCTTTAATATTCTAGCAATGTGACAGCTGGGGACCAAACAGAACCCGTCCCTGTTTTCAAAATATGACATTATGGAGGATGAGGTGGGTTAAACGTGCGGCACTCAGCAGGCTATGCAGAGGACACACTTTTAGGGCTGTAATCAGGTCAGCTCTTATGATAGTAGAGCACTTTGATAGCAGTGACGGGTTGAATTTTAAACAGGTGGGGGTTTCAGATTCCTCTCTAGTGTCCGGACCCTGGATCTATATGTGCAAGATCTTCAGCAAGAAAGCAGCATGCGCGTGTGTGTGTGATAGACTAAACTACACCGTATACAAGATAGTCAACAATATTTGCATTTTATACACTAGACTGGTGTTTCCCACAGTGAAAGGTAAAAGCCTAGGATGAAAACAGGGAGGTCCAAGTCAAGTTCACCTCTGAGACTGAGACCACCTTCTTGCTGGAGGCTTTGATGAGTACTACTGTCCATAAACACAAAATGGCCATCACACATCCAGCATATCTCTGACTTACGGGCACCATGGAACTGAGAAGGGTGGATATACGTGTATATGTATTTGTGTACATCTCTTTTTCATGGTAATCATGAAAGGAGAGTAATGTGCATGTATGTGCGTCAAGTCTTGAATGGTGTTAGCAATGGGACTCAAAGGATGTTTGTGTGTTTATGCTTATGTGTGTGCATGTTTTTGTGTATGAGTCTTTCTATTGGTGTGCGCACTGCACCCCTGGGCCATGGTGGCCCCCTTCCTCATCAGAACTATCATTGTAGGCCTCTCTCCTGGCTCCGCCTCCTGACCCTTGACTCTTGTCAAAATCTGTCAGGTCAACTTCCTCCGCATCTGCAGCAATAACAGGATTCTCAGCACGAGCAGGCAGCAAGCACTCGAGTTCCTGAAAGAAATTAGTAGACTTTTTAAAGTACATCACGACACCACAGTCATTTAAGCTTAATGAAGGTGGTGCAAATCAGGATGTTTGACGACTGCAACTCACATTCAGTTTTTCGGGGCTAATCCAGTTGTTTTCAGGGAACTGGACGTCAAACTTGATGTAAAGGTCTCCCTTCTCAAACGGGTTTCTGTACTGAGGCATTCCCTCTCCCTTCACCATTCGGATACAGCCTGCCACAGAATTGTTAGGCAATTAAAAACTATGCTTTAACTTTGTTCACCACTTCACATATTATGATGTGCTACAATAACAATTTTAAATCATACTATTTGGGATTCATTTTATATTTATACACTAGATTTAATAAAAAAAGAAAAAAGAAAAAAGAAACTAGTATACATTCCACTTTCTCTGGGGTTAAAGAAGGGATGCTTTACACACAAACCATAGTTAATGGTGTATTATAAAGACTTAGTATTACCAGGAAATTACCAGTTTTGGTGGTAGAGAAAGTAAAGTAAATTTGGCTTATGTTTGATGTTTATTTCTAGTTGTGCTTAGTTCTGCTGTTATTGCATGTATAAGTGGACCAGCCTGCACTTCGTTGGTGTCAGTGTGGATAGCTTTTTCAAAACATTTGTTTTTTTTGTTTCAGTCTTAATCCACTGTCCCCAAAATAAAAGGTGCACCACCCATAATAGCTGCAGTAAACAGTAAATGTGTGAACTAAAATGTCCACAATAACAAAACAAAAAGCAGGAATGTCACAAAAGAAATAAAATCAAGTAGTGTTGTATGCAGACGTGTTTACCTGGCTCGATGACCTTGCCAGGTGGGTATTTGACGAGCAACTGACGTCCATCAAGGTGTGTGACAGTCAACTGGAAGCCACACAGGGCTTCAACCAGGCCGATACGTTGGACCATGTGAAGGTCGCTGCCATCACGGCGGAATTCCTGATACAGATTGAAATCGCAAAGTTGCTGCCCAAGATCATCATAACATGTTTGTCAAATAAATGTAGAAACCTCCCCTAAGTAACAATAAGTATCTTCTTAGCCGTGATAATAATGTAAAAACAACTAAACAATCAATCTCGAAAGCCAATAGTTTTATTTACCTCATGTTCCTTCTCTTGCAGCACCAAGACTATATCGCCTGGTTCGACGCCTGGTGCCTGGTCAGCTTCCCCAGAGAATGTGATCTTCTGTCCATGTCTCATGCCTTTGTCCACATGTACCTCCAGAAGCTTAGTCTCCTTACACACCTTGTGGCCCTCACACTTTCTGCAGCGGTCCTTCTCATTTATCACCTCTCCTGCACAAGCACACATACGGAGATTGGACCGTTTCAAAGTGCTGTTGTGCTCGTTATTGTACATTATCCACGTATTTTTAAAATAGAGTCAATGTGTGGGTGTTCATGGACATATTACCCTCTCCATTGCAGTCTGTGCAGACTGACTGCATCTGTTGGACCATCCCAGGGGCCAGCTGTCTAATCATGATTCTCATACCTCGTCCTCTGCATGCCACACACTTCTGCACTGCTCCTGCCTTACCCCCCTGACTAAAAGACAAGCAGTAAAGCATTTGCATTGTTAACAGGAAATTCTATGTGCAAAAATGACTGCACTATTACATACTACATACATAGAGTATGTATAGTATTACATACATATTACATACTATATTTCATTAGGGCGTTGAAACATAAATTAACAGATCAATATGCTGCAAACTTACCCATTACAGGTACCACACAGCACATTCTTACTAAGCTGCAGTTTGGTGGTTTTGCCATTATAGAGGTCTTCAAGAGAAACTCTGTGTGACAAAAGATTTTACATTATACCAATTATATTTGAACCGGCCACAGAAGCATGCAAACTGTATTTAATTAACATACTTACTTCAGAGGGTGTACCATATCATCTCCTCTCCTCTTGCCTCCATTGCGTCCTCTGCCCTGACCCCCCATGAACCCAAACAGTCCTCCGCCAAAAATGTGGGAGAAGATATCGTCCATGCCGGGCCCTCCGCCTCCTCCCTCCCGTAGTCCCTGTTCTCCATAGCGATCATAAAGCTCCTTCTTTTCTGGGTTTGTCAGTACTTCATATGCAAAACTGATCTCTTTAAACTGGAAAATAGAAAAAGAAAAAAAAAAACTTAGTCAGCTTCGCACAGTGTGAGATACAAAGGATTCAGTACATCACAGCAAAAGAGGTCAACTAGTTTTATTTATGATGAGCGCCGCTTACAAAGTAACAAGTAATTTAAAAAGACAGTCTAGTCTCTCGTGTCATGTTCTTGCAGAAACACAACAATTAAGTAATAGAGCAGTACAAATCCAAAACTGATGTGCTTTTCTCTTGGGAAAAGCCATTTCTTGTTCTGTACTCTGATGTTAATCCTCAAAGAGTTGAGCTGTATGACCATGACAAACTAAGTTGACATCATTTCTTGGTCCCAACTGTTGAGCAATTGAGCTGCTGTTGCTACCATAATGTGCTTTTGTGTATCATACCTTGTCTCCAGCATCAGGGTTCTTGTCAGGATGGTACTCTTTGGCCAATTTGCGGTAGGCCTGTAATAAATCAAATATCAACGTGAACAAAGCTGCATGACTGCCCTCAGCTCAGGTGATGACTGTGTTAAATAGAAAAATGCAAGCAATCTCTAAGTGTATTAACGGGCCTAACTAGCCAAGGGCTTGACTTGTGGGCCTGCTGTCAAAAACATCAGGACATCGCCAAGAGCATCGCTGCCTTTGACATCTCAAGACACTCTAAACACTCAGGTGTTAAGACGACGTTAACAAAACTACATCCGAAAATCTGCATCTTTTGAGTTTGCCTGCTTTACCAGCGGAGGTGTCCAGACGTTTAATAACTGTCATGATCTTCTAGCAAGTACATAATCCCCTACCATAAAACTAAAAGCATTTTTATTTCGACATAAAAGGGGATTGAAAGTAAATCACACTGGTATTAGTCGCGACCATCTAGCATGTTGGATTTTGGTCGGAAAACACAGCAGGGATGACGGGCGATTGTTTTTCAGTAGTTTAAAATCAGACTGAATGTATCGAGTTATCTGACTGTTTTAAATGACAAAATATAGGCCGAATATACAAGCGGTCACAAACAGAAAAATGTCTCAAGTCGTGTTTAGCAAGGTCCGTAGGTTTGTGGATTATAAACAATTCGTAACTGCCTCATGTTTGGTTGGAGTTTGTAGAACACAGCGAGGTGCATGTTAGCTAACTACGCCGACGGTTGACATTAACATAAGCTAACGTTATTAACCACCACACAGGTTTATCTATAAAAGACGTTAACTCAAGACCTATTACACGTCGATTTTAGCGTCACCACGTGTTACACTAACGCCGCGAACACCCAAACAATTTTATTTTCATGGTATTTTACCTAGATGATCTGTTTAGGTAGCGTTACTTGCTTCGTTACTGCTCGACTTGGCGGAGGCTATTTGCTGGGATGTAGCTATAATCTAGTTAGCAGCCGGCAAGCTATCACACTCGTGGTCACCATACACTGGTGACTACTTGTTTTTCGGCAGGCAAATTAACTGGTGTATGTAAAAACGATAAAAATGTAAAGCATAACCAGTGTTTCACAAAAACCAACGAGTAACTTTGTCTTCAAAAACGCCGTGCCATGAAGTACTGAACAGTTATCTAGCTAGCTTAGCTTACTGGCTAGGCTAGCAACCCCGCAAGCTTCTGCTGAGCATCTTTAGCTAGCGTTCAGTAAACTAGCTCACGTTAATTAGCTTGTTTCTAGGCCACATTTCACTGGTGACCTCTTACTCTAACACATTTCCTTTTCATTTTAGAAGGCATGTACCTTTTTTAGTTCATTTTCAGAGGCAGAAGGTGAAACTCCGAGGATGTCGTATAGCTTAGTATCCACAACGTTCGCCATGATGCTAGCCGGCTAAACGGAAAGACCTACTGCGGAGGTTCAGCTGAGCGAGGAACCGACGCAAGATTCACCGGCTGGGACTGTCCAGGGTTGCCAGTTACTACGACACGAACACCCACTCGGAAACAGATGCCAAAAAACAGCAACCATGTTATTCAGACACTTAACAGTTATAGGGCGTGTGTATTTGCGTTGATTGTATCGTTATTTACTTTAACAAAACGATACGTTATACACAGTGTTTCCAATTCGGCACGTTTTATTATTACTGATATTAACGCCCACAAGAGTGATTGCGCCTACATGAGGTTAAAATGGCTGTAAATGTACTTTTAGACTTGCCAATGAATGCCATAAAACACTCGATTCAAACATTTATTCAATTCTCTTTTTTTATTGCATATATAACGTATGGTAGTGTGAGAGGGAGTTAGGGGCTGTCGTAAAAGTAGCCTAGGGATACCAGCATTTATCTGAGGTAGGTAAATCTGAAAGGCCACTACATAGGGAGCACTGAAATAAGGTTATCAGCATCACTTTAGAGTTTTTTTCAGAAAACTGGATTAATTTTATATAATATATATCATTATTTATTTTAATAATTCACACCCATCAAGCCCGTTTTCTTATGATAACTCAACAGCTTTAAGCTTTACCATTTCAATTTTTACCAATGTTACCAGTTACCAAAATACCCCAAAATTGGCTATAGCAACCTCACCCTGAGGTGAATAGGAGTCACAATGCTGACAAACAAAGTCCAATGTCCCCTTTTGGTTACTACAGCTTTGAGATTTTTCAAATGGTAAATTTGCCAATCTCCAAAGTATACAAAACAATTACAATAGATCCACTCAAATCAACAACAATATTGACATGCTGCTTACAGTATATTTTATTGTATCAATAATAATGATCCAATATAATAATAACATAACTCTCACAGGGGGCATTCTGCATAATAAGAACGTTTAATTTGAATACTTTTAGTGCCGTTTGTTGCCAATTGCAGTGGAGTGTTTCTACACTGTGGAACTTCTTAAGTAAATTAAATGAATACCTTTTTCCACCCCTGGCCTACACAGACAGACTACCTGGACTCTGCTTAGTATTGTCCCTTGAAGGGGTTATCACAACAGCTAATATATGCTGTATTTTTCAGAAATTGTGTTTGCCAGGTAATACAGCTCCACAGTGCAGATGCACATATGGTAAAAAATAATTAATGTGTAGACCAGTAACCTGACACAGTAGCAAGCTCCTGTTCAGGAGCAGAAAAGTAGCAGATTCCAGCATTTTTTGTTATCCTTTCTCTGGGGTTAATTTAAAGCTGTTTCAGCACCAACTTTGTCTTGTCTTTCTGCTTTTGTCCATGCTGTAAAATAAGTGTATCAATAACATTTAAGTCGGTCGCTGGGCTTTTCGGCAAAAATCAGAAGAGAACGACAGTCCCTAAACACTTGTCGCACTGTCCTTAGCCAAAGACCAAATCAATTTTTGTAATAATGAAATAATTAGTGTTATTGCGTCTTCTTTACTACAGTTTAGTTTTTCATTTTAAGGACTGTTTTGTTTGGGAGTTATGAATCTGAACAGGCTATTACGTTATACTGCAGTACTTGTACATGATGCTGTATCGCCCAGCTCCTGGCAGCAGTTTTTCAGGGTGACAGCAAATAAACACTAAGTCGGTCTTATGTTTACACAGTTGATGGACAGCCGAACTTTTGATTACGTTTTAGGTGTCCGCCATTTTGATTCCTAAATCTGACAGATATTGTGTTGCTTGCCTGCTTTAGTATAATTCGGACAGTGTCAACACTGCCGCTCGGCAGGCCAACAGCCGTGCAACGGCACGGTAAATGACATTGCAACCGGGAAAGGGTAGTATCTTCGAGCTAACAGCGCAGCCGTGGATAGCCAGCTATGGGCCTCCGGGTGAACTGACAGCCAAAGTTGCCGTTCAGCTTGCAGAGGACGACTGATAAAATGATGGATAACAGGTAACAGTCGCTCGTAGTTCGGGTGAAAACAAATATGTAACCCAACGTAAAGTGTCAAGTGGTCGGAGGACGGTACCGCTAGGTCTGAATCAGGAGGACGTTGTCCCACCTAGCCACGCATCCGTGATAAACAACTGACCATTGCTAGGTTTTGATCTAACAGCTAAACGTCGTTTGCCACCGGTACTGCATTGAAATAGTTTGGTAACGTTAGCAACACGATTGAGACATTGCTAGCGGGCTGGTTTACAATATGCATGCAAGGAAGGCGCCGTAGGTAAGCACTGGAAACGCACTGAGAGGTCGGTAACAGGAGATAAGCTAACTTGACGCGAAGTTACGATAACTGTCTTGATAAGCTAATTAAGCATAATTCACGCTGATCTGACTGTTACCCTGTTATAACTAATATTTGGTCATAGCTAACAGTAACCGCTACCAGATGATGCTTGGGACGCCAGAAAGGCCTGTCTTGAAGCTGACCGCGGTTGTGCTGGTGTACATTTAAAACCCATATCTATATAAGGATACGGAGAAAGGATAAATTCCTGAAGTTCGTAGTCTGGGCTCTAAAACACTTGTTTGTTTTGCCTCAACATGTTTATTGAAGAGATGGGTACACCAGGACAGCATACTCGGATATCGTTAACGTTATGCAATCAATTTGAACGGTTCTTAGAAATGAGCAAGTTATGTTCAAGACTCATTTTACGCTTTAAAACGATATAAATGACCCTCGTATTCTAGTATGTGACTGCTGGCTTTGCGGTATCCGATTTCATTTTCATGTGACGCCTTGACCACAATTTAGCCACGCACGTGCTGTTATCAGCGACGTGTTCACCGCAGGAATCAACTGCGATCTAATGCATGATGGACTGAATCATGGGACACTTTTATTAAATGTGTTCTCTGTGTTATCTGTGGTCTGATTTGGTTCAGGGGGATGTAAAGCCATTGGCCAGTGACAACTCCTGCCTGCTTCCTACAGTGTTCAACTGTCATCATAGCCACACCTAGTCTCAAGTTTGCACTTTGTAGTAACACAGATGTCAGCTTATCCAAGTAAGTAAGACAATCGCCCTCCCCCAACTCACTGGCTGACACATTTGCTTTCTTTAAAGGCGAGTATTCATACTGCTCACTATAAGCAAAATGTCCTTCTGAATAGGATTTGTTTTGTTCAACATAGTTTTTTACTCCAAACGTTATTTGCTGATGTAACTGATGTGCTAGCAAAAGCAAGCCGGGTGATGTCAATACACAGATGTGCAGCATTAACTCAATTACAGATGCATTGTTTCCTGCTCCAGAGAGGAGTGCAAGCCTAGCCTCCGCACTTACACAGACTTTAACTCTTCTTCTAGCTCTAAGAAAGTCTAAACAAGACTTACTGGAATATTGTTAAATTTGTTGTTTCTCATTTCTCATTACCAGGTTGGAGCCAATCTCTCCTGGGTTTGTGTGTCTGGTGTTAGTATGAGTGAAGTGGGTGTGTTTGTGTCTTCATTGTGTGAATTTGCTGTCGCTGTTGATCTCCAGTCTTTGCAATGTCAATAACACAAATGGCTTTTTAGCAAGATCTGATTGAGGATACTACTCCTTGTCCAAATGTAAGAGCACACATACATACAAAAAGTATATTGCATCACAAAATGAACTGTTCAGCACACTGTTAAAATGGTGTACTGATCACAATGCCACATTCTCTTTTGGTCTACAGCTAAGTGTTTGTGCCGCTGACAGCAGCCATGTTTTGGAAGTTTGACTTGCACACATCTTCTCACCTGGAGGCTTTACTGGACAAGGAGGATGTCACACTCACTGAGCTCATGGATGAGGAAGATGTGCTGCAGGAGTGCAAGGCCCAGAACAGGAGGTCTGGTTATTGTTAGCTTTAGCATATCAGCAGCACATTAATACCATTATTATTTCCAGTTATTCCTGCGTGTGCTTACTGGTGCTTCTTTTCTCCTCATTACGGATTTGTAGACTTCTCCTGTTCTTGTGCCATGACCAGTGCATGCAGGAGCTGGTCCGTATGATTACTACAGAGCCCCCTGCTGGTGTAGAGGAGACCAAGCGCTTCAAGTAGGTGGTTGTGTAAATTCTGCTGATGTAGTATACTGTATCCAAGAAAGATATGTTTTGCTGGTGCTGCACTTCATCATATCTCTTACCTGCCATTTTGTAACAAATATGAGAGCTTGAGTGGGGTCAGATTGGTCAAAAAAAAGCTCTTGATCATCCAACCAAGCCATTGATAATGCATTTAAAATGCAAAACATCTTATTTGCCTGTTGCTCAACCAACCAACCAAATCAGCACAGTCCTCAGACCATTTAGCACACTAAATGTACTAAGGTAGAACATTAGACTTGATTTGTTTCTGCTGGGTTTACTGCCAGTTGTGTTCTCTTCATTTATTTATTACAGGTATCCAAATATAGCGTGTGAGCTGTTGACATGTGATGTGGGAGTGATCAATGATAAGCTAGGTAATGAGGAGCCTCTGCTGGAAACTCTGTATTCCTTCCTGGAGCAGCCGTCCCCACTTAACCCCCTCCTGGCATCTTTCTTTAGTAAGACAATTGGGAACCTCATCACACGGAAGACTGAGCAGGTAACACACACACACACACACAGCTAAATTAATCAGAGTAGATGATAGCTATGTTTTTGTGTTGTCATGATTTAATTCACAAAGTCTGAGGTGTGCGTACGGCAAGATAATGGAAACTGCTCACACTGGGAATTACTCTGAACCAAGATGGTTGTAAAGTTTTATTTCTCTTCTTGAAGTCCCAGCACGCAGATGTTCAAACACACACAGCAGTGCACATAGTTCAGGTTTTACCCTGTTAGTGGTGTGGCCTGAGTGTGTCACGGTCAGTAGGCCTGTCCTGAGCAGCCTGTTTGTCCTGAGCAAACGTATCTTGAAAACTGTCCTGAAAGCTGAGACATTTGGAATTTATATTTATGTTTCAGAGTGGATGATTTGAAGTAATTCCTGTGACCCTGACCATCACTCTGGTCCATGACACGTAGCTCAAAACTTAATCACTGGACAACAATTTACCACTTATGTGCAAAGGTTTTAGATGTAATTGCTTGGAGTTGCCTACACAACATGTCATTAGTATACTTTCTTTACACTAGACTGTGTGCATATTTATGCTTGTACATGGATAAAAGTTGCGTAGAGATGTAATGTTTGCGTAATCTATAGTTTGCAATTATGTGTGCATACTTGAGTTGAGTTGATGCGCTTCTCAGATTTAATGTTGCTAGGTTAGCCCTACGAGACTTTCAGCTAGGCAACTCTGAGGACAGTCTGTCTTACCAGAGGCAGCCACTTGATACACCTTCTGGTAATTGACATTTATTGTTGGTGACAGGTTTTAAAGGCTCAACCCTGTGGCCAAATGGGTCTTCTACACTGAAGAAGGCGTGGCTGAAATGTCTTTGCTGTACATAGAAACTGACAACGCAGGATGGAAACTGAATTCTTGATTGATTTTGTAGTTGCATGCGCATGGGTTTTGACATATCTACCTAATATGCCCCAATATGTTGGAGGTGAATGGAATTTAATTTATGCTGCTCAAATCACTGAAAAATGAACAGCAACTTGTCTTTCCAGAAATAATATCCTACTTATTCACAATAAATTTTTTTCTATCTAAAACATAATCCCAATGACAGCTTTCATTTTTGGTTGCATTTCATTTTCTTAATTGAGTCTCGGCACCAACTCTTGGTTTTGTATTTTGTGTCACGCTGTTTCCTCTGTTTTGTTCAGGTTCTTAGTTTCCTGCAACGGAAGGAAGGATTCCTTTCCTTGGTCTTAAAGCATATTGATACATCTGCCATGATGGATGTGCTCCTAAGACTTATAAGCTGTGTGGAGCCACCCCCTCTTCGGCTTGAGACACTTATTGTACGGTGAAAATGGACACATTCGTACTTTTACGTATTACACACTGATATTGTTTACGGTTATAATTGTGGCATTTCTTTCGACAGTGGCTGAATGAAGAGAAGCTGGCCCAGAGACTCATAGAGCTCATTCACACTGAGAGAGATGAAGAGGTAGATGGGCATTTCAATATTTGTATATTTACAAGGAACTCGTTTCTGTGATAACACATGCTATCACTAGCACTCACAGACTCTTGAATAGACAATTTAAAGCATTGAATGTCCGTGTGTGTGTGTGTTTGTTTGTTTGTTTGTTTTTCTCTCACAGAGGCAGTCCAATGCATCTCAGACTTTGTGTGACATCATTCGTCTGAGCAGAGACCAGGCCAATCAGCTCCAAGAGATTTCACAGCCTGACCCTTTGTTGACTGTGCTGGAGTCGTAAGTCAGACAGGCACACACATGCACACGATCACTCTCTTTACTGAATGTGGAGGCGATGACATACTCCATTGTGTTTCTGCAGGCAGGAGTGTGTGGAACAGTTGTTGCAGAATATGTTCTCAGGAGAGAGTACTGAGAGCTGTATCGTCAATGGGATTCAAGTTCTTCTCACATTACTGGAAATCAGGAGGCCTGTGTGAGTGTGAGGCTTTAAACATTTTTTTTAAATTGTCTCCAGGTGAAGTAAGTCACTTACCTCTTGTGTGACTCTATCCACCCCATTTCCTGTTTTTGATATTTGTTTGGTCTGTGTTTATGACAGGGTGGATGGTGTAATGGATGCTCAGGGATTTGAGAGGAGTTACACTGTTAACAGCAGCATTTTGTTGGCCATCCAACCACACCTGATACACTTCCACCAGCTTCTTTTGGAGCCACCCAAGGTACATAAACAAAGCTTTCGGTCCTAACTGTTGTAGTATGAAATAACATGCTACACATTTTAGATAACCATTGCTATACAGTCGTTGTACCTGTATAGCAAAACAGCTAAACCTTCAAACTGTTGATGCTCTGTTGATTCCTCCATGCCCTCTGTTGCTACACTTTTAGCGAAATCCCATGCTGACTAGTCTGGGTGTGCTGGAGGAACCATTAGGGAACACACGTCTGCACGTAGCGAGACTGGTGGCCTCTCTGCTGTATACGAGCTCTGCTAGCCACGCGGTCGTAGCAGAGGAACTCTGCCGACTCAATACAATGGACCTGCTTCTGGTGAGATGAGAAAACACGCTGCGTTTTTCGATGATGAGAAAGTGACAGACGTTAAATGTCCCATTGGGAAAACATATGCCTTTTTCTTTTTTTCTTTTTTTTTAAGGACTTGTTCTTCAAGTATACGTGGAACAACTTCCTGCACCTGCAAGTGGAGCTTTGTGTTGCTGCTATCCTCCGGCCCTGTGCCCATGAAATGAGACTTCAGCCTGGCTTGGGATCCCAGGAAAAATTCAACCCTCATCAGGAAGCTCCACAACAGCAGGCTGTGACTGAAACTCCTCCTGAACTTCCGGTCACCCCTGAAAACTCTGCACATAATCTAATGGTGACCCATGTAGGTGTCTGCCTGCTTTGAGGCACAAGGCTTGAGTGGCATTTGATCTACGTTTTGAATTAAAACAACTGATTTACTGTATCTTTGTCTCTCACAAGTTGTTTCAGCACTGCCACCTTGTCCAAAGGATTCTAGAGGCTTGGGAAGAGAATGATAAAATACAGTAAGGAACTTTGAAATAACAGCATTGTGTTGTTTTTGCTAACAGGCCAAATCTTATGGGGCTCTCTAAGTGTGGTACTTCTTTGTTCAGGTCAGAAGGTGGTATGAGAAGAGGTTACATGGGACATCTTACCAGGATCGCCAACACAGTAGTCCACAACCTGGAGAAGGGCCCAGTTCACACACAGATTAGTAGCCTCATTACAGGTGTGTGTGGACATTTGCACTCACATTCCTGTGTGGAAGAAAGTGATTATAATTATATAGAATATTGATTTCTTAATGTTGTTCTTGTGTCTTTGGATGTAGATCTGCCTGAGGACTACAGAGGGCGCTGGGAAACCTTTGTGGACCAGACCCTGTCAGAGACCAACAGGAAGAACACCATAGACCTGGTGAACACACACACATTCTTATATACAGTATATGAAAGCTGTTTCTGATTACCCACGCACTCAAACTTCAAATGTGGCATTCGTGGTGGTTTTTCCTTGTCCAGGTTGGCGCTGGAAACCCACGCCCTTCCTCAGAGGATGATATGGAGAGCCCATTCCCTAAGGAACTGACACTACAGCAGGTACACATTCGTAAACACACACACAAAACATGTTAGCAGAGACCGAAATCTAATTCATGTTGTGATGTGTGTGTTTAGGCTTTTTCAGACTACCAGATCCAACAGATGACGGCTAACTTTGTGGATCAGTTTGGCTTCAATGACGAGGAGTTTACTGATCATGACGACAGCATTGGGTAAATTAACTGACATTCCTCTCTTTATGACAGCGAACTGTTGTTTTTGTGTGTCAATGTAGTGATTTCTACTGTTGTTGCAGCGCAACGTTTGACCGAATTGCAGAGATCAATATCAACATTGATGCAGGCCAGGACAGTGTGAGTTTATTTAGATTTTTAGTACAAATTTATTTTCAAACATTTGTTCTATGAAGCTGTATTTGTGTATTGCTTTGGGACTGTAAATGTTTTAATGATGCATTCATTAATTTTATGGCCACTAGGGCCCCCCCAAAAAATCTAAACACACAGCCACCACATATCACCACCTTACAACTCCCTACTTACACATCCCGCAGACAGGTTTACCTTCCTTTTACATAACGATTTGATTCAATGCTAACATAAAAAATATTTAAGGTTCAGGTTCAAGGTTTTTTTTTACGCTTCCTTTATTCATTTTTCAAGAAGCATAAACAATACATATCTATATCATGCAAACATACACAAAACAAATACAGTATAAAATAAAAATAGTTTAATCTTAGCATTTGTTATGCAGCGTTATGAATATTGATGTTCACGGATTAAATGTAACACATTTGATTTGCCCGCCTGTCCTTTGCAGACTAATACAGCTGTGTTTGAGGCCTGTTCCAAGGAGAGGATCCAGCCCTTTGATGATGATGAAGAGGACATTTGGGAGGAGAAAGAAATCAACTTTGCGACACAAACCAAGTCCCGTAACAGGTAGTAAACACAAATGCAATATTAAGTTCTTGAATGATTTATTTGAGCATTATGCGTGAAATTGATTGTATGTGAATTCATTGTCCTCGCTCTTCTCAAATGTTTGCTTTGATTTCAAGGTTTGGCGGGTCGCGATCATCCAAGAGCCAAGCAGCCAGTAAAGCCTGTGATAGGCCCGCAGCTGCTGGCACAGAGGCATCTGACAAAGCAGCGGACTCCGACTCTGAGGAGGGAGAGGACCCTAAAGATGAGCAGGACCCTTTCTCAAGCCAGGTTCAGACTGAGGCAACAAAGAGTGAGAAATATCATATTGTATAGTAATGCATTATTGTTTTTCCCTATATGTGAGGACTAAAGCAGGTTTGGAGCTCATGTAGAACATTTCTGTGCTTTTCACACTCAGGCACTGGCTGGATAGCAGACTTTGGGGAGGTGAACTCAAAGGCTCCTGCAGCAGGCGTGGGCTTTTCAGCCTGGGACACTCCAGACCAGACGCAACCAGCTGCCACAGAGGCAGAGGAGAAAGGATGGGCCAAGTTCACCGACTTCCAGCCTTTCTGTTGGTGAGTCTGGGTGTGGTCTAAATATGAGCAGCTTATTTGAGCAATCATCTCTTAAAGCTTTGTTTTGATAAAACTATTGTGATAAAATATATACAAATAATAACTTTGCATTACCCTTTCGGTAATTATACAACCACACATTGAGGCACAATGTAGAAATTGCTGATGACTAAATGAGAAGAGAAACATTTGAAGAAAAGCCCCACCATAATGTAGTTTTGCTACAATGCAAGACTTTAATCATTTGAAATGAAATAGCCAAAAACATTCAACCTTGGGATAATATCATATGATACTTTGCCAATATTACACAGCCAAGAATACTATTGAGTGAGAGAGGACTGAAAATGTTCTCAGTGAAAAACGTGTTCAAAACTAACAATAAGTCAAGTATAATATATAATGTGGGGACACAGGCATGAGGCAAGTTGGCACTTCTGTCTGAAATTTATTTACAGCTTGAAGTTAAAAAAAAAAACCTTTTTATTAGGACTTCAAAGGCACATATTTTGTTTTAGCTCAGGCAGCCATAGACAGCCACTATAATGTGGACAAAGTCAGCCTGAAATTGCAGTGGCTGTCTGTAGTTTGTTGGCTGTGCTGTGTTGCAGCTGTTCTTATCTGTGACTTGTGTCCCCAGCTCTGAAACAGGCCCCAGATGCAGCTCTCCTGTGGACTCGGAGCTCAGCAGCTCAGACAACACAAAACCAAACCAGAACCGTGAGTTGCTTCAGCGTGTTTGTTTGAGTCATAATATAACATGTAAATGTTCATTAACACAATATTCAAACAGACAAAATAATAAAAAATGAATAAAACCTGTCATTTTAAAGCCCCCAATCTCCATCATTGACGTACAATGCCTATTCAGGTCCGTATGTCACGGCCCGCGTCTATTCTGCGCATTCAATCTCTTTAATCAACTCAGACTGGAGTATGGTTACTCTTTCATTACAAAGTACAAGCTCGGTCACAATTATGGGACAAATGTATTTGCTTTAGTTAAAAGCATATTTAAACTCTGCTGAGATAAGTCCTATCACCCCAACCTACATGCATTTGGCCGCTCTTTATTCCTTCTCCTACCTCTGTGATGAGCTGACCTCTCCTGTGACATGAGGGCACATCACTGTCACTGTCGGATGATTTCTTCTACTCTCCACTCTCTGCAGCATGTGTGTGGAGCGTGTGTGTAGCGAGAAAAGCTCCGCTAGTGGCATCGGACAGCTCTTCCTCCAGCAGCTCAGACAGCGATGAGGAAGAAGGCAAGACGGCGTCCGCAACCAGTGAGACGGTCACCACAGAGACCATCACCACGGGGGCTGGCAAGGAGACCATCCGGCTCACCGTGGACGCCAAAAATGAGAGGGCGGTCTTCAGCAGGTACACACTCCAGTAATGTGCGGCTGCTCTGTCTCGACTGGTCCTTCTCCTAAAGTGCTTTTATACAGCCCTTCTTTCCCTTTCCCCTCCAAACGTTTTCCCACACTATTTTACTTCCACCGTGACCTGATATTTCCCCCCCTCCTGTCTGTTCCCTCCTTTCTCATCTGCCCTTGACTCCAGAGTATTCAGACCAGCAGTGAGACGGTATGTTGTGCTTGAGGTCCTCTGCTCTGGAGTGTGGAATGTTTTCCTGAAGTTGTATGAAGGATTTAAAAGGCCATCATAAGAGCGGATGCGCCCCATGTTTTTGTTTGCTTGTTGCATTTAACAGGATGTGATATAACAATTCTTCGTGCCATGATTCAGGACAAGCCTTATTCATCACCAAAATATACTAACCCACAACTGGTGGCTTGTAGGAAAACCTACAGGACCCACGCCAGGCTTATCCCATATCCTCAACACGACCCTGTAATTGTCAAACACCACTGGCCTAAGTGACGACCCGTGGCATGAAACATTCCACTCAGCTTTTCAGAAATCTAATGGTGGTCTGTTATCTTACTTATGCAATGACACCAAAGGATGAGAGCAGTATAAGACTCCTCCCTGTGGTTATATGATACAGATCATTTATGTCTCAGTCATAACATTGATAAGAGTTGATATGATTTGTTTTCTTTCAGAGCACCCACACTACTAACAGTATGTCAGACAGCATGCTATGAACAGAAGTTGCAACCAATCCAACACATCATTTGGATTATGTCATTCTAACAAATCAATACAATTTACTAACAAACAGTGCACCTACGAGCATGCTACAATTAAATACATCCTACTTGGAATTTGAGAGTAACTGCCTTAGCACAAGCCTTTAGCAACCGTGTGCCCCACTGATTTCCGCTCACGGCCAGCTATATGTTGGCAGCAACAGAAGAGTGGATGCACGGGTACCAGTACACGCTGGGCATGGTAAAGACCAGTGTGGACAGCTGAAACTGTGGTAAAGTTTAGCCAATAGCAGAAACTAGCATCTGCAGGTTGTTCTTTACGAGTTCACGTGACAACCCCTAGCCGTCCCTCTAGTTTGTTACAGCTTTATTTGTTGTTTGCAGCGAAGCAGATAAGGTGCCAGTAGAGGGACTCTCGGTCAAAGACAAAGGCAAGGAGAAGGAAAGCAAAAAGGGAAAGAAACATGGAGAACACCCAACTACAGCCAGTCCGGCTACTGCCAGTCCAACTACCCAGTCAGGTGCCGTCACACAGTAAGTAACAAGAGATGGTACTGATTTCTTCAGCTGTAATTTTATTTGTACTTTAAGGTTATAAACCAAATTCTGTTCACTTCCATTGTATTTGGGTGGTGCCAGAAGTTTCAGTCTTTCTTTTTTATAATGTTTAGAATTTTGTAATGTTTTAATTATTATAATTTTTACCTTACAGAGAGACTCAGCCCTCTGCTAATGGACCGGCCTAACGACACAGCACAGGCACACACACGCACACGCATCATACCTGTCCATTAAACACCCAGCCATGCCACTTTTGCTTCCTGTTAGCAGCCCTCCAATGCCCTTTTTTGTGTCTGAAGAATGGGAGATGCTCAGTGTTGAGGTCAAACAGCCCCTAACAGTATGTATGCTGGTTAATACAAATCTGCACATGGATACTATTGATCTCTCCTGCACCTTCACGACATAATTACAATTACGAACCGCTTCAAAGAGGAATGTGCATTTTAAAGAGCATTTTGTTGTGCCAGAACCCCAAAGCCAAATTAGTTACATATGAACTATTTGGAAACGGTTTGAAGTGATTTTCCTGTTGAACTTTGGAAAGTGACAACACTCTTACCTTACAGTGCCAGCGGTGGCATTTTAAAACTAATTCATAAGTCTGAAATTTGACCATTGTTGAATTCAACATCAGAATTTCTGATTGTTTGAGCATGCCTGCCCCCCCGGGCAGTAACTCACAGCCCAGAGATTCTTTTCTATCAGAGCGTTTGACTGTTTACACTTTAGTAAAGGAAACTATTAATAAGCCACGATTACAAAAGCCAAGATGCTTGCAAAGCTAGCTGCCATTTTCTCTTCAGCATTTCAAAGTACATGCCAGGCAGAAATGTTATTAGTGCAAGTGTGTGAGTGATAATAGTTTGGATTTTTCATACCTGCTACCTAAATCATTTTATAATACAAGTAAGATTTCTTTGCTTAGGTCATGTGGAAGATAAACACTCTCTTTTTGTTACTTGGTAGTAACAGATTTGGGAGCAGCGTGTCTCACTTCCTCCTCAAACCTCTGACAGATTATTGTTGTTTAGAGGTGTGTGCTGTTGTAAACATGTGTGTAGATGTGCGTGTGTGTGTGTGTGTGTTTGAGCTCTGTCTGAGGTACAGAGTGCATTCTCAGGTCAAAGGAAAGGTATGCAGATACAAAGAAAGCACACCTGTGTAACACACACACACACATACAAAGTGCCATACACACACACGTATACACAACCAAATCTCCACACACACAAAAAATAAAAATAAAAATAAAAAAAAACTCACAAGACACAGTGACGTGCACATATCTATTCATATCACCCCCAGAGCTGTTTAAATGTAATATTGTGAAATTTGAACCTGTATTAGGTTGTGGCTATTCTTGGTAACATGTAAACGTAATATAAATGTAAACAGTATATATAAACATTATATCTATTTTTGGAATAAATCCAATGTATGGAAAGGCGGTTGTTTTGCAGGTTGCAACGTGTTGTATGTGTGTTGTACTGTTGAAATGAGGCAATAATGATGTCTGTGTTTCGGTTAATACCCCAGCATCAGATCCTGTTCCTCTGCTACATGCTTCCTACATGGAGGTTTGGGAGTGTGCATGTGTGTGAATGTGAGTCAGTAGTCTGCAGTATGTCCTGTGTATTGTTTACTTAAAGGATAATTCCGGTTTATTAGGCAAAGTTTATAAGAACTGGGGTTTTATTTTCATTCGTCAGTTTTAAAGAAAATACCGGGCTAATCGATCTTATCGGGCAGAGGAACCGGAGGTAAACATTCAAATAATACCGAAACTGTCCTGTATACCAAAATACTGCTTCAACTTTGACCTTTTATCATATGATTTGTGTGCACATACCTTTCCCATGTAATGTGGGATTATTGTTACTAGAGCTAAACAAATGTGTTGATTAATCCAATAATTGATAGCCAAACAAATACTACGCAACTATTTTGATAATCAATTAGTTGTTGAAGTCATTTTTCATAACCAAATTTCAGCTTCTCAATTTGCAGCTCGTTTTCATCTCATGTTATAATATGAATATCTTCGGGTTCTGGACGGTTGATACTCGCCAATTTAAAAGATAATGACAATAATTGTTCACTTCATGACATTATCATTTAACTTCTAATAACAATAATACAAATCGTAGCAAAAACAAGTAAACCAGTATTATCCTTTTGAGTTTGCGTGTACCAGACACTCATGCTTTACTTTCTTTCTCCTCGTCTCTCTCTTTCTCAGGGCAGGAGTTGACTTTAATTGCATATATATATGCCTATGGAACGATTTTACATAGATTGTTGTATTTATTTTGAAAGCACTTTTTTCAAGAAGCACTTTTGGTTTGTATTTGGTGGTGCCAAGTTGCCACCACATTATTCCCCACTCAGAGAGTTGGGAACGTTTGACTTAAATGAGTGAATTATGTAGATACTTTAGAATACTTTTTCTTCAATGCTTTCTGCCAAAGTGTGTCTTCCCACCAGTGTACAACTGGGTATCATATCTGTGAAGTAGCCTCCTTTCTTGCAATGGTCTTACAGGTCTAGATTCATCTAAAGGAGTCTTTGTTTGATCCCTCCGCCGTGTTTTTCTTTTTTAAGTCATATGGCGGAGTTATCAGCAGTAAGAGAGCACGCCACACGTCAAAGAAACACTTTGAAGGCTCACCTTACATCACAGATGTTTTGCTTTTATCCGTTCAACATTCGGAGCTGTTTGAAGTGGTTTGAAGCATTGGTTTAAGTCAGGGTTAGAGGAGAAAAACAGGGCTGTTTTTTTGTCAGGGTGTGTACAGGGTCAGAATATGTCATCCTGTCTTTCACCAAACCTAAGCACTGCGTCTGACCCTTACCTTTGTGTTTTTGGTGTGTGTGTGTGTGTGTGTGTGTCTCCTTCACATTGAGAGTGTGGTGTGTGTGTGTGCGTGCGCAGTGTAGCTACAGGTATGATGTGATGTTATGCATAAATGGCATGAGGTACAATACAGTCATCTTTAAGTGCCATTAAGTTTGCACATTAGCCTCATTCACCTCACTGGGTATGTACTGCATTGTACAGTGCATACCCAAAACTTTAATATAGAGACAATGGGTGTTAAATTGTTGCTTTGTCCCATTGTCTGCTAGTCACACTGGCCATTTCCAAGTTTAAATCTTTCTGGCTTGATAGCTTATTACATTTGTGTATGTGGGGGAAGTGGTATGAAAGACAGCCATGTTGTAGAATGCCTTTTTTTTGTAAAATGGACTGATGCTGGTGTTTTTTTCCCTTTGTTTTTCCTTTAGAGAGTAATGTGTCCGTTTCCTGTTGTCAATTTAGCTTGTACATTCAGATATGAATCTAATAAATATGTAAGACCAAGAAGAATCATGAGCCGGTGTTTGTCTAATATTTACACACACACACATACACACACAAAGCACAAAAAGAGAGAGAGAAGAACAAATATGTTTAAGGGGCAGGTGAGCCGGTGGATTATGTTGTTACCTGGTCCTTACTGTATGTGTCCTACACGCTAACAATTAATGCTACACTCTCACGTCGTCTCCCCAAGTGCAAACATAAACCTGCCTGTCGCACACAGCTCACTGAGCTGCAAGCAGAGCTGTAATGAGTTCACGTAACAGTGGGGGAGGAGCTGAAGACCCTTGTGTTCATACACTTCTCATATTCACAACACTTTTCAGCTTGGAGTCCTATCTACAGTACCGGTCAAAAGTTTTTCCCGAATGGAAAAGTGTGTCCTGACTGACTGGTACTGTAGATATCACTGCCCTTTCAGTGTGGGTGTTTTGTTTTCATTCCTTGGCTTAGATTCATATTCCTCTATAGTTTACGAGAGGGGCACAGATACTGAACACACCTGCCGCTGCTCCGGCCTCCTTCTACTCTTCTCCCGGCCTCCCTGCGTCTTTTCTACCTCTTTTCCACATTCACAGAGGAAAAGCACCTCTACTTTGTCATCTGCACCTGCGTTCTCTCTCTCTCTCTCGCTCTCTCGCTCTCTCTCTCTCTCTCTCTCTCTATCGAGAGGGGCACACATGTGGAGAAGAGAAGTGTGTATGCAGCGGGCGGAAAGGGGAAGAAGGCGGAGTTGTGTTGTGTACTTTAACGGGTTGTGGAGAAACCTGCCTATCCGCTTGGAGCTGAGGGAGGAGGAGCCTGTGGGGTGTGGGACTCCAGACAAAGGAGACATATACACACTGACACTGGATCACTGGAGCCAGCAGACAGCTGGAGGTCTTCACTTTTTTTTGCACAGGAGGCAATCCTCGACTCCTGGGCTACTTTTTGTGTGTGTGTGTGTGTGTGTGTTTTGGAAAACTTTGTCAGAAAGGAACCATATGTGTTTGTCAGCTTCATGGATTCATTTGTGAGCCGAGAGATGTTTGTGTTGGAGCAGCGGTTACCGTATGCTGCCAGTAGTGTGTACAAGTGTGTGGCTTAGTACGTTTGTTGGGATGGAAAAGTGGGGCTGGCACGACCAACAGCTCTGCTCTTAGCTTCACGCCATGGGGGGTTGCCAGAGCTTCCCCTCGGCTACGGAGGCAGACAGCAAGGCTCTTCAGCTGTCTGGCATCAGCAGTGAAAAACTGTAAGTATTTTTGTCTTTCTTCACTTTCTTCATCAGCCTCAAACCTCTACTCGTGTTTCACGTTCTTATCTGGAACGAAGTTGAATGTTTTGCATTTGCTGGTCCATCTTTCTATAGTCACCTTTGCATTCTTGTATTCTGAAAGAACATACATTAGTGTGCAGAAACGGACGATGTAATTATGGCTATAATTGATAGTGAGGAAGAAACATGACTAGAAAGCTGGCAGCACATGGTTTACTGAGGAATGTCCTCCAGATAACTGTGTGTGTGTGTGTGTGTGTGTGTGTGTGTGTGCGCGTTACATATTTGTCCAATGGCATCAGTGAAGGTGGATTCCTGTAACAGCAGGAACACATGTTGAGAAGACGAGGAAAGGATTTTAGAGCAGTTCCTATGCAAATATGTGCTCTGGGATGAATCTTTTCGAGCCCGCTGGCTGTGCTGAAGAGGACTGGTTGTTTCACCCTCACAGCAGAGGAAAGGGGTAAACAGATGGCAGAGAGCAGGGTCACAGGGGAGTGTGTTTACACACAAACACAACACTACAAGTAGCTCTGGGTTCATCGTGTTTGTGTTCTGACAACTGGTAGCCAAGAGGCAGCGACTGAATTAATACCACGGAGCTGGAACAGAACAGGATGTCAACAAAAGAAGTTCCTGTGGACATTAGAGACGTTTGTCATGGTTAGGATTTCCACTACTGTTGCCTTTGTACAGCTAATGTTTACATTCTTCTCTGTCACTATTCCACCCTCTCTGCCTCCCCTGACCTTTACTTTGGACAAAGACTTGCTGTTTAGACCATTAAACTAACTGACACACACACACACACACACACATTTATATCAGGGGGGGAGTGAAACCCCGTGGAGAGCACTGTGTTTCCCTTATCGCAGTAGGCAAGGTCACAGTGTGCAAACTCTCAGCTGCTGCGTGTGTGTAGACATCCAAAAAACTGAGCGTGGCAGCTGCCCGATGCCACTACACTTTGAAATTAGTCACTTAAATCTAAAGCGCCACTGAGTCACCATCACAGCACAGTACCTGCATCGAAGTGGCCTCCCTGTTTGCATAAAGTCAAATCATGCTGCCAAGTTTGACATTCAAGTGCACACTGGCATTCGCAAACAACATCGCGCGTTTCCTGGACTCACATTCTACAGTTATGACAAGTTCCCAAGCTGATAATAAAGCACTACCTGTAGCTTATCAGCAGGTATACAAACTGACGTGGGAAAGAGTGGTTAGGTAAAGCCAGCAGGCCTCCGCACTCAGCTCTGTTGGTCCTGTCAGTTACGTGCTTTGTAGCAGTGACCACTGCAACAGTGAGCTTCATTAACAGTAATTACATTTGGCTCTGAATTCTCGACCTTCATTACATTAACTGCTGGTTTATTGGACGTTCAGGTCTGCAGGTACAGCAGTGTTTCTATGTCTTTGCGTGTATGTGTGCCGGCCAAAGAGGTTCAGGACACATGAGAGAGCGTAAAACGTGTTATCTACTGGCTGCAGCAGGAGTAAATTATCCGCTGACCTATCGACTGTTTTACACAGCGGTATTTTTCTGCCTCTCTGTCTTTGTCTTTCTGTCTCCGCTTCATTAACTCTGCGCCGTCTTCCCAAGGGGAATTAATAACAATATTCTGGAGGAGCGTCCATATCTGCAGCAGCAGTACGTCTGCCAGCGGATCACACACACGGACATGTCTGCGCTCACATTGCTGCCGCCCGGCATCGACAAGGCAGAGTGGCTTGCCAGCAACAGTGAGTAGACCTCAGATGTCTGATTGTTTCTCCCGCTCCCTAAACTTTCCCACACACTGCAACAACAAAACAAAACAAAACAGACATAGGACTATACTTTTCTTATTGATTTTTTCAGCAGTGGCGTTTTTCAAGCATATCAACCTGTTCTCGAGTGCACTGTCTGAGTTCTGCACTCCCAGCACCTGCCCAACTGCCTGTGGACCAGGCAACACGTGAGTCACTGAGCATAATGATACACAGAGCCTTTCTCCCAATGTCCTAGTGGTATCTTGTCATGCAGGTATTTGTTTTGCAGAGGTTCTGAGATATCCACAGGCCTTGCAGTGAATCCTTTTTATTTGAACGACTTTTTCTACCAAAGAAATAGACCCAAAGTGGTCATCTGCATTGTTAAAAGGGGAACTCCACTAACTTTTGTGGTCCCAGAGGGAACTAATACATTTCCTCAAGTGATGTCACTTGAGTCACTGTTGCTTGGAGCTGAAGACTACAGGTTTCATGATGAAAAAAAAAAAATCTGGGGGTTTGGAGTTTGAAGGAAGTGAGCTTACCAGACCTCTGTAGCACACTACTAGCATGAGACACCCGAATCTCCAACTGAACTGTTGCCGTTCCAGTTGCACTGTGGGTAATGAAGGCCCCCGGTTTTGACAAGGAATATGAATGCGTGGAATAAAATAAACAATATCTCTGGTTCTGCTCAATCGATTTTGATACTTTTGAATCTCGTCGTGAGTCTGTCAGTGCCATGGTGAATCTGTGAATGGGATGGTGGCAGATGTTTCACTTGGCTTGATATCTAAAAGCCTCAACATTTCTTTTTTTTTGGTTACTTGGGTAACTTTGATCTTATATTTCATATAATATTAAGTGCACTGGAATTCACTGATCATCATTAATTATCTCCTAGTCTGACAAATCTTTTAAACACAAAGGTGGATATTTTTTAAACATCACCTGTGCTAAACTTGAATGTTTGACCCTGGAAAGCCTTCCTAGCTTTGTGTCCTAATGACCATGTGTTTTGGTGTCGTCAGGGTTTATGTTTGGACCGATGACCATGGCAGGAAGCTGAAGTGCTCCGCTCCGCTTTACTTTGACTATGCCATGTCATACATTCAGGAGCTACTGACTGATGAAGACGTGTTCCCCACAAAAGCAGGTGAGAGGCCTTTTATTTATGTCGCATTCTTCTGAACTGCATTCCAGTTTCAGTGTCATGCCATTATCTCTCCTCTCTTTTTCAGGTTCAGTGTTTCCAACAGGTTTCATCTTTCTGGTCCAGAAGGTGTTTTTGCTGTTTTTCAGGACTCTGGCTCACATTTACTGGTCTCACTACAGAGAGACACTCGCGCTGGGCCTGCACCCACACCTCAACACACTCTTCACACACCTCACATTCTTCTGCCGGCAGCACGCCCTGTTGGAGCCAGAGGACACTGAGCCGCTGCAGGACCTCATCATAGCTCTGGGACAGCAAGGCTGAAGAACCTAAAGAGCAAACACACGTATTGTACACTCACATTTTCCTCACACACTTATTTACTTGTTATATCTGTTTATAAAGCTATATAGTGCCTCCTCTATACTCTGCGCCAAACTTATACTTACTTCACAGTATGGATTTTTTTTTAAAGGTCTGGAACAGTTTGTGGGAGAAGGAAGGAGTCTGTTTTGCTTTAAAAAGCAGAAAACAGGACCAGACCAGGAGTATCCAGCTCCTCTTGTATATAGATGGTATCTATTATTGTGATACCGTGTGAAACTGTAATACTGCATGTTAGTGTATTTTAACATAATGGTACATTATTATATTTTGATAAGGTCAAGACCTTCAAGGCCATTGGTGTCTTCCTCACAGTAATAAAAAAAAAAAACATTGAATTGTCCTCTGGTGTCTTTTCCTATGAGACATCAACTGACACATAAGGTCCACGGTTAATATAGACAGAATGTGCCATTATTACATTTTGAACATTTGCAAAAACCCATAAGAGACATACGGGTGGTTAGTTGATGCAGATGTGATAACCTTGTCATGACTGAGTCTGCATGGAACAGCACAGCTTATCTTTGCACCTTTATGTATGATTCTGTACTCTGTATTAAACGTTTATATGTAAGGTATGTTTAAAAAAAAAAAAAAGATGCTATTCTTTCTTAATCAGATAAGAAACGTTAAGGTCACTTCTCTACGTGTGGGTTCCCGGTCCAGGACCCCGCATGTGTGTTTCTGTTTCTGTTACTGTTGTTTGGTGTGAGAGCAGCGCCACCTGCTGCCAGCACGGGAGCTATCACGTTTAATCCTCACTGTCGGCTACAAAACACTGCGGTCTGTAACAGTTTGTTGTGTTGGCTGCAGCGTGTAAAGTGCTGGCTTTCAGCTTGCATGCCAGGGTGTTTCCGTCCAGACTGGGTTAAACTGTAAATCACAGGACTATGTATGAAAAGTCCTCCACTATTCACCTGTATGTCAGGTGTGAACACTGCCCAGGACCTTAAAGCTGGAAGTCAGCACTAAACCGAAGCCAAAAAAAATAGAAAATGTGCTGTTTAAAATATTGATGGACTAGGCTACACTGTAGACTACATCAGCAGACACGCGGATTTAAATGCGTAAAGTATGGTTTTACTTATGCATCCATTATAACAGTAAACTGCTGGGTTTTAGAGAAACCCTCTCTCGGTCGCCAGATCCACAAATCCAACTGAGTCAAATCTGAAAACGCACACATAACACGTGTACTTTTAGATTCAGGGTGATTTGCACGTGTCGGGCTTACCTTCATCTACGACGTTCATCGCGAACAAATGTCAATAAATCTGCTTAGAAAGAACAGAAGGAAAAAAAGAAGAACAAGAATTGCAAATCGCTCATTCGGCATATTTGAAATGGTGGCGAGCGCCGCACGGGCTCGAGACGAGCGAACTCACTGCCTCCATGGCAACGTAAACAGGAAGTTTACGTCTCTCAATGCCACCAAGTTATGGTAACTGTAGTTCGGAAACTTAGAGCATCATTATTCCTCAAATAGTATAGAAGTAATAATAGGTTACATATACAGCAATACAAAATGGTTACAACAAAAGGACTCGGACTCGATTTTGTCCGACTTTGAATCTCAATGTATAAGTATCTAAGTATCTAAAGGCAAAATAAAATACAACCCACAATTCACTGCGATTTTCAGTACACCCAAGTCTTTGTGGATACACATTTCCAAAGGGGGGATCTGAGAGCGAGGCTGATTCATCGATGAAACGAAGAGCCAGAACCTGGAGCTGCAGAGCTGCCAGAGGACACCTTTGTATGCACAGACAGCACCGTGGGCAATCTGACAAGATATACAAGCTCCTCTTGTCTCGCTGTCAGTCCCAAAACAGAAAGAATATCCAGGGCCGAAGGCAAACTGATACTCAGGCCATGAAGCCATCGCTCTCACTGACAGGAGAGCAGCACCGTGTAGGCTACATATACATTAGTGGCCCATGTTCAGTACATCAGGTATTAAAGTATGCCAAGACTAGGTTTTAGTCCCCACCCTGAAACCCTGAATAGGATCAAATTGGTAGATAAGATTAAAGGATGAATGATTACAGTGCAGTGCGTGGTAGTTGTTCTTTCTCTCTGAGCTTGTAGTACCATATTTCAACACACAGAGGCATCAAAATATCACCACAATGAAAAGCAGGCTGAAAAAAACGGATGAATAATTAATACTGGTAACATTTTCCAAATTGTATTATGATAATTTCAAGCATTGTCTTGCCTATTCTTAAAGAGATGAAAAATGACTTGTGTACAAAAATTGCAATACTTAAATAGGAATAAACTGTCCGTACCTGTAGAATTAAGTGTGAGACCAAAATTCAAAATTGCCATAAGTGTTGATACTGAATGATATTGCTAACAACATTCTGTCTGATACGAAATTTAGTCAATAACAATTTTAGCAAGGCTTAAAGCAAATTTCTCAGCCACATCCCCTTTTACTCGTGCAACACCACTTCCACATCCAAAAACTGGGCTGACCGTGATTTCTGGGTACTAAATCCGTTCAAAATCATCCCACACCAGAATGAAATACTGTATGTGCGGTGACAAGTAAAGCAGGAAGTCTGATTTCCTCTCCGATTTCAGCACGAGGTGTCTGGCAGGCTCGTCAAAATGAAGACTAACTGAAACTCGGCCTTTTCAATTGAGAGCCAAAGCACCTTTGACTGCTAAGAGATCAGAGAGAGAGGGGATGAGTCTGGATAGTGTGGACACACACACACACACACACACACACACAGAGGTCTGTTCTTTGCGTAGGTAGGAGATGTGTTAATGCACATGTTGGACTGAGTTGAGGCTCACGGTGTTGGAACCTGAGCTTAGTAGGTAATACTGCAAACTGCTGAGTCACAGACAAGCACACACACACACACACACTCTTTAATTAAAGCCTGAAGCCACCTCCACATACAGGGCATTCTTTTAATCAGGTTCAGGCTCTGAGCTTCTCATCTGTGTCCTCCTTCACAAAAAAGAATAGTCGTCGTTGTATAACGGAAATCAGGAGAACAGGATCACTGCGACCAACGTGGAACCAGATTGCAAAATACTTCTTTGGACGTTTGCTAATCAAGGGTCACCATGATGACAGTAGCCAGGTTGGCTGGCCGGAACCCGGTTATTCAACTATATTCTTTTCTCTGTGTGCACACACACACACACACACACACTTTAATGTCTGATATAAGATCACCTTTAAAAAAGTATGCCACAGGAGCCACTGGGGTTTTTTTGCCATGTGAAGAAGCAAAGTCAAATCACCACTCCTTGTCCCAGGTTACATATTGTCTTGTGCTGTGAGCATTTCAAGCAAACACAGATTTTTACCTTTCGAGTTGGTTTAATTTGAATATTTCGAGTCCTGTACAGGTAAAAACATGAGACATATCCCTTAAAGAGTGACGTGTCTTTTTTTATTTTTCCCTTATTGGTTAATCATATCACGACTCCTCAGCCTCTCACTGAGATTGAATTTTTTTGCTGGGTTGTAAAGAGAAATGTCAGTTATTGCAGTTAACTTTTCAAATGTCACAAGAACCTGTGCTGCACCGGATGCACAGCTTTTAAAAAGAGCAAGTGGGCATAAATCTGGACCAACAGACTTTTACTGTATTAACACTTCAGCTACAGCATGTGATTTCTCAGTTGGGCAATAGTCCAAAACCAGGAGTCTGATAGTAAGGCCTTTCCATTCATCTCTTATCTGCAAAGTTTTACTGTGAGCTAATAATTGATTGATAATTGTATTTATCAGTTTCCAATCAACGCTCACACTTCAAAGTCTCACTAACACCTGCAGGTTTTCATTTTAAACCTCTAAAGCTCAGCTGCTTTTCTTATTATGGTATTGTTATTGGAGTCCAGGTGGATTTTGGTAAATCTTTGCCAACCATATGCATTCGTTTTTGAGAAATTATGCATGCACCTATAAATATGTACAACTCTTTAGTCATAATCTCTCAAAATACAATTATAGAACAGTTCTAGGATGTAAAACATATTGTTTCACTATTTAAACACATAAATACAGCAGAAAAATGGAATAAAACTGAAATAATCTCTATTTACATGTAGTGATTTTATTCCAACTAGTGTCTTTTCCATTTGTCTGTGCAAGCCTGTAAATCACTAAATATATTAATAATTCAGTTATAGGTTCTTTCAAAAATGTTTTATATGTTTTTATAGTCTACAGATATAGAAGAAATACTGTGTGAAAGCCCACATCAGCACTTTCCACTGGTTTTCTCAGCTTGTCTCCACCTGACATATAAACTAAGTTACATAACTGTAATTAAAACACGCTCAGTGTATTCACCATTGACTCCAGAGGGTTTCAATATGACATCACTGTGTTATTGATGGGTTCATCAGTTCATTTCTAAGTGGGTCAAGCTCACTCTGGACAGAAACCAAAGGTCACAGTGTAAAAAGAAACAAAATCAAATCTTTAAGGTCACCATGACCTCACATTTAAGAAAGTGAGTGAGCAAATGTGGGCTACTTTACCTCTATAACCAAGATCATATGAGAAGACTGGAGTTGTTGAGGTTAAATCAGGCTTCGTTAGGGGTAAGGTTGTTGAGTAGGACAGACAATAAGCTTTCTTCCACCTCCCTCCTCCTCTTCCTCCTCCCTCAATCAGGCTTTATAAATGAGAGAGCTCAGGACTCCTGTTGCTCATGTGAGCCCCATTGAGCATCCGAGTTTTCACGTCTTTTTCCCGCAGATTTTTCTCCTAGAAAGCGAGATGGCGAGTGTGCAGAGAGGATGCAGCAGACAAGACTGATCACGCTGTCAAGGTCACTCATCAAGGGACAATTTACATCTTAGACAAAAACTTTCAATTCGTCAACTCCGAGCGAGTTTTCACGGGATTCTCACGCATGAAAACATAAATAGAGAGAGCGTGAGAGACCTAAAGGATTTATATTTAGAAAATTCTGTTCTTCTGACGTCTTCTCCACCACGGGCAGTGCGTCTCCAGCACGCCGCCATGTGTGCGCTGCTGTCGGCGTGGCTGTGCCTGCTGCTCGGCCTCCTCCCTCTGGAGATCCAGTCCCGGGCTTCGACCCTGCAGAGCCTCTCTCACAGACACAGGTACCTCACTCTACATTTGCACACTGAAGCCGGAATGCTGTTCTAGTTGAAGGTGGAAAAGGAGAATGCGGACATTTGGAGCAAAGCTTTGCTTAAAATGTTTGCGTTGTTTTGTGTTGCTCGCTTTGCAGAGTGTGTTTCAGGGAGGAACATCTACATCAGTCGAGGTTCATTTCTGCCGTGAAACAGAAATGAAACTTAAATGCTTTTATCTGTAGTCCGTGTTTTTCAATACAATGGGTCCAATAATAGGAAGGAAACAGTCCCAACTAATTATCAAGAACTCATATCCATACAAAAATAATAATAATCATAAATCATAAAGCCTTTATTTCTCAACATGCTTTTGTGATTATATAGTCCTGAAACATTTATCTGAATAATCAGTTAGTCAATTGCTTTTCTCTGTTTCCTGTGATTGTAAATGGAGCATCTTTGGGCTTTGGACTTTTGGTTGAACATAATAAGATGTTTAAAGATGTCACATCAGGCTATGGGAATTTGTCACTATTTTTAGACTAAATGATCAATCTATTAATCAAAAAAAATAAATACTGAACACGTTCATCAATAATGAAAATGATCATTAGTTGCAACCCTAACAGCAGTGAGGGTTGGAGAACATCTTGCCTTCTGGCAGTCACTAATGTGAGAAAAAGGTCCAATGGCAGAATGAGGTAATTCGTCTGAGCAGCAGGAGGTGAGACACAGAGGTGAGGGTGATTTAGTGGGATTTGGGACAAGGATGCAGAGGGGCCAAGCAGCAGACAGGCCACAGTCTGAGTAAGGTAGACTACAACAACACACTCCACAGACAGCTGTTCATAGGTTATGTTGTGGACATGAGTGCACATTGTGACCGAGTGCAGCGGACACAGCAGCAAATTAAAAAAGAAATAATTGTCACATGCAGACCCATGCATCATTAGTCTGTGAGTCTTACATAACAGGGATTTCGCTTACATTTTTCAAACTCTTTAATCCCGTTCGAGTGCTAAAGATAATATCAGTTTAAGTTGGATATTTCCATAGTGGAAGAAAAAAAAAGCATAAAGAGTGTCTTTAATATATTGATACAGCGTTGCAGTTCATTTGAATTCACTTGTCAATTGTTTTTTTCCCTCAGCTAGACTATCTAATGGTGCATTTGCAGTTGCATTTATTTTTACTTAGGAAAAAGGAGCTCCATAAAGGTGTTAGTATGTTGAGACACAACCTACTGGCTAACGAAGGAGGAGAGAGAATCTCAGTGTGATTCAGCACTGATGGATGTAATATAATACTGCTGCTGGCATTGAAAAAATGCCCCGGAAGAAATAAAAGGGGAGAGAAAGAAAAATGTCAAGATCCTGTTGTAATTTAGAAAAAGAAGAGACGAAAATAATGAATAGACCCTTGGTAACAATAACTGTTAGTGAAACAGTGGGGATCTGATAGGGACAAAACGTTTTCTTTGCACAAAGTACTTTTGAGGAGTTACGACAGGAAAGTGCGTGTGTGTGCGTGCGTGTGTGTGTTCCTCTGTGAAGAACCCCATGCTGCGCTCTAACTTGGGAGGAATGTTGGAGAAGCTCCTTTTTCTCTCAGACTCTCCACAGGTTCACAACCTGGACTACTACTACACACACACACACACACACACACACATACACAAGAAAGAAGTGTGAGAAAGGTCCCAATAGAGTGCAGGGAGAAAAGTCGAGAATCAAAGTTGTGAGTGTTCACCTCAACCCAAATGTCCGACCTCAAATCTCAAAATAGACAATTTAGCCGAGCCATCGGTCAGTCGGTCGACCACTTTGGTTCACACTGAAATATCTCAACAACTACTGGATGGATTGGCACAAAAATTTATGCAGACATTCATGGTCCCCAGAGAATGAAACTTAATGACTTTGGTGATCCGGTCGAAATCATCAGACCATCAGGCCCAGCTCTACTTTCTGCTTATTGCTAATTAGCAAATGTTAGCATGCTAACTCGCTAAACTCAATTCAATTCAATTTAATTTATAAAGCGCCATATCATAACAAAATTATGTCAGGGCACTTTTTTGCATGGAGCAGGTCGAGATCAACTCTTATAAACTAAGATGGTGAACATAGTTCAGCTGCTAGCATGGCTATAGACTCTTAGTCTTACTCTGATGTTTCTGGAATGCCATGCCATGCCTACCTGTATTGGTTGTGTTACACAGGCAAGCAGTTCATTGGCCTACATTTCCTTGTAGTGGGAGGCACCTCTGTGCCAAGTGCCTTTCCCTCCAGAGACAACTGTGTTTTAAACCTCACCCCAGGTGGCCTTTTAACCATGTTTGTGTGTGAGTGTGTGTGTAGGTAGTGTTTTAGCATACATTGTAGCCTACATAAAGGTGTTTGCATATATGTGTGCTTGTTTTGCGTTGGTGAACCTTGTTTGTTTCCAGGCAGTCACATGTTAATTGCATGTGTGTGCCCACTAATGGTTCACCAGACAACATTACGTCTGTGTTCGTAAGTGTGTGTGTGTGTGTGTGTGTGTGTGTGTGTGTGTGTATGACTTTTGTCCAGAATTGCCAGAATCCAGCATCCATTAAAAACAATTCAAAGCTAATGGAGTTGGGCAATCTCACAAGCTTTCAGTCACTGGTATAACACACAATAGTGAGTCGGTCAGGGAGTGGGTGAGTGAATGAATGAGTGTGTGTATTTGTATGTGTGTGTGTGTGTGTGTGTGTTGGCAGTGAGAGACCAAGGTGTCCAGCCAGAAGAGTGATCAGAATACCACTCAGGATTAGTTACAGGATAAAGATCATATGGGTTTTCTGGCCCACTTTAAACACTAAACAAATACAAACATCATCTCACTCCATCCGTCCCTCTCCTTTTATTCATTGTTCCTCACCTCATGAATAGCCAACACTTGTGAGTGGGGAGGTGTGCGTGGGATTTTCTCTTTTGCAGAACAGTTCATGACATCACGTGGTTGGTAAGGTAGCCGAGTACTGGCAACACAGTATTAGCAGTCATGTCTTTGAAAACACAGTAAACACAGCAGATTATTATACATGTGTGGATTAGTAAAGAGTCCTTTCAAGACAGATAGATAGGAACCCAGTTAGATTAAGTCGCCCTAAATGCTGCCTGATTGTAACTGGGTTTCTGCAGGTTCAACAAGTTAAATGTAATACCCGTTTTATGATCATAGTATGATAATACAATGGAAAACGAGTAGATGCGATGTTGCCTAGAAGTATTTATTTTTATAGCACATTTTTCAGCACCACTCTCAGAACTCATCCTACCATTCAGTACGTATTAATGACCTGGATGAGCGGCACAGAATAGATGGAAGGATTTACCAATTTAAAATGATTTATTCATTTAAGTTACGTTTTTTCTCAACTTGCTTTGAGTTTGTTTAACAATCTAAACTGGGTGAAAGCTGTAGAGCACCAAGTGCTCTTTGTCCCCTGCTAGGCTACTTTACATGATCTATACTAAGTATTGCTAAATATCTGACTGGTCACACGGCCAAACAGACCGGCTCTCTCTAGCGGCTGAACTCTTGAACGTCTGAGAAAGAGTGGGGATGAATGAAAAACAAAAAAGGTATTGTGACGACGTGAGAAAAAAAAAAAGGTATGGCGAGGCAGCAGGGAGGAGAGAAAGAAAAGTACTTAAAACACACTCATGAGGAGAGGTGGTGAAGGAGCCTCTCATTACCATCTACATTGTGCTCTGCGGTTGTGACTGTCTTGCTTTCTCCCTCCCCTGTTGTAAGATTTGTCAGCTCAGGTACTGTTGTTGATTAACCGGAAATGTTACTTTTTTTTTTTTGCTGTGTTGGTGATGGAGCGGATGGCAGCGTCAGTTGGTCAGTTTAAACCACTTTGGTCCAGATAGGTGCAGGAAGCAGAGCAACCTTTAGAGGATGCTAGCAGGCACTTTAGACTGTTGTCCAAAGTTTCAATTATTGACTAAGAGGCAGCAGCTTGTCACTCTTTAACTGTGTTTTGCAGGTCCATGTGAAGATGAGTAAGCAGTACTCAGTTTTCTCGTGTGTTTAAACAAACACTTTGAGAATTTAGGAGACATGCTTGTCTGCCATTTTATCCAGTATCCAAAAACATTTGATCTCAATGCGTTCAGTACATGTTTTGTCACCTGGTTGTTGTGGGTATCCAAGTAAAATGTCACTGACTGAGCGGGTAACTTGAACGCAAACATATCAAAGCATTGGTGCCACTCAACAATCCACTCTTTCTCTCTTTTGTTCCCTGAAAAAACAAATAACCACAGGTTAAGTACAGTTCTGCAGTACAAGCCTGACTTCCTGTGAGGCATTTCATCTTGTCATAGAAATTCAGTTTCACTCAGAAACCCAAGCAGGCGATATGTGCATAACTGCCCAGCATCATATGTGAATAGGCTGTCTGTCTGTGTGTGTGTGTGTGTGTGTGTGTTGTACCGCTTTTGCATTGCATCTGAATACTGTCTCTCTCCTCCTCTGTTTCTCAGGTTGAGTTCACCCAGAACCTCTAAATACCCAAAGTCTTCTTACACCGCCATCATGCCTACTACGTCTGATCTCTCTGTTGCCGCCGACGACAACATCACCCATGGAGACGGACATATCATCTGGAGGGCCCTGCTACACAAAGAGCCCCCGCCGAGGTTGTCGGACCCGTGGCTTGACCAAAGGGACAGTGTACTACGGGAAGCGCCTGTCTGGCAGCGTGGGTCACGGGGTCGTCGTCATGCCAACGGTGGCAATAGTAGGGGCCACGGACATCTGATGAGGGTGGGGTGTGTCCTTGGCACCTGCCAGGTTCAGAACCTCAGTCACCGTCTCTATCAGCTGATTGGACAGAGTGGGAGGGAAGACTCCTCCCCCATTAACCCTCGCAGTCCTCACAGCTACGGCTAAGACCACACCTCCAATTTAGCAGCACGCCTTTATTGACGTATGATGGCAAGTTTTCCAGGTCCTCTGTTGCATCAGTGACACAATTAGGGACAAAAATAAGCCTTGGATGAAAGTCCTTGCAACCCTGTCTCCTAGAAATTACGTTTATGTAACGCTAAATTGTTTTAACAAGTGTTGTGTTGATGAAAAAAGTAATCTGCTGGCTGGATTATGTTCAGAGGCAACGTTTGTTTGAATGATTTGCTACATTTATGTACCTCACCAGGAGTCCTCGGGAAATGGTCAGGGTGGATGGAAGGCATACAAAGCACAAGGCTTTGACACCAGAGCTTGGGTTCGCGTGCAGACTCCTGTCTGTGGTAAGGTTAGGGAAAAGATCGTGGTTTCAATAAATGTCAATAAACATTTATGTGTCTCAAGTCACTGCAGACGTATTCCCTTTTAAACGAGTCTACGATCTTTCACTAACCTTAACCAAGTGCTGCCAGTGTCTAAACACAACTCTAAAAAAATTGCGAAATTTGATATTTTGGCAGAAAACAAATGAATTACGTTGTAAGTAACCATTGTATTGCTATGCTCAACATTTTTGCAACTTGCCAGATGTGTTTATTAACAACATTTTCTCATTGTGTTAATAGAAAATGAAAATTTTAGGAGATGGGGTTGGTCCTTGATGTATCATCTGATCTCAGCAGTAAAAGGATGATTATGGTTTATTACAACTTGAGCCTTATTTTTGTAGTTTTGATTATCATTCTCACTGGTAATAATAACATTGTACTCATCAAATATATTGCTGAAATCTTGGAATGCGGCGACACTGCTAAAAAAAGTTGATGGTGCAAGAAACATAAGTAGTCAGACAGATTTTAACGAAAGTTTACAGGCCAACTTCCAGGTTGAACTTATTTTCACCAACATTTCGGGTGTGCTAACTTTTGCTTTTACCTTCAGCTCAGGTTTAGATAATCTGGATAAACTTTTTCTCGTTTCATTATTTGGAGGAAACATTGAGTTTCTTGCCCCATCAGACTCGGATGTAGTAATGTTCCCATGTTCCCTTATGCAAGCAATTATTCTGGTGGGTGCAATGTTATACAACCTATGGATACAACGGTGAACACTACGAAAATAAGTTGTAATAAAGCAGAATTTATGTGTTATTTAACATTACTGCCTCCAGTTTCACTGTGGTGTGGGTCAGCGCAAATGGGAGGTTTGTTTAAGACCACAGTGTTAGCGGCCTTTACCGCCAGTTTACTGCAGTGAATCTAGAGTCCTACGTGTTTGGGCTTATACAACAACCATTCAGACTATGTGCGTAATCCAGAAAAACTGTGAACCAGAGAAGCCTACTACTATCGTCATCAACGGTGATCCTGTTGATCTGAATGTACCTGAGCTCAGAGTTAATCCACCCTGTCCCTCAAAAGCACCTTCATGTCCCTCTGCAAACAAGTAGCTTTACTTCAGTGCGGACAAACCAAGAATAACCTCCAATCAAATCCAGTTAACCCTTCACCCAAAACCCCATAGTGCGCACAATTAGCCAAAATAACCACTAACCCTAATCCATTTTTTGCTCTCGTAACAAGTGAACCAGAGAGAGGACAACTACACAATGCTTTTAACCTGCACATTGTAAATCTACAATGAATCGTTTAGACTTTTGTCAGTATAAAGTATGTTTTTGAGCCTTAATTGGTGTAATTATTTGTAAGGCCTTATAATGCTTTGCCTTTTCACCTGTCCAAATTAAGCATCACGGTAAATGTTGACTATTAAAGTGTTATTTGAAGCTTTATAGTCTTTTGCTTTTCTGTGTCAGTTTAGCATAACTCCAGTTTCAGTAGTTGTACTACTACAGTTGTTAATAGAAATGCATGAAAGCACTTTATTGTTCTTTACATTCACTATGACTTGAATTTTGAATGTGTGTTATTTAACTTAAAAAGACCATGTTGCTGTAAATGTCCCACTTTACTAAATCTTCATGCTCATGTGAGCACCCCCTTCAAGGTACAAGTGTCCTTTTGTAAACCAGCTGTGTTGCTTTCATCTAATACTTTGTTTTTACAATAGCAGCGTTGTGTAATAAAACTCCAGTCAAACCATCACGTGTTTTCTTTATCTGTCTAACAGCAGTCTGAGGTGCGAGTGTGACCTTATTTAATGTTAATGACCACATAGTTTATGATTGGACAATTATTCTCACGCCATGTTAGTGATAATGACAATGAATCTGGGCTACTACACAGAAGAAGGCCCATTAGAGTGAAGTGAAAAGTCCAAACCAATGTTGTAGAATGTGTCATGTTCATTATGACATTACATATCTGTGTTCTCCCTGTGTGTGTGTGTGTGTGTGTGTGTGTGTGTGTGTGTGAGAGAGAGAGAGAGAGAGAGAACAGACCAAAACATGTCGATCCTAATTTTCTAACTTTTAATGACGATGCCCACAGTTCAAAAGTACAAGACACTTTTTCTTACAGTGTCTCTGTCAGGCTTTCTTAAAGGAATAGTGCTCCCGTCTTTCAGGGTTAGGGCAGCTAATTTCCCTTTCTTCACAATAAGTAGGCAAACAGTAAGACACATTTTAACCTTGTAATAACAGAATAATGAATTAAGCAAAACATGTGAATTAAATTAATCAGACACATTATCTCATGGATGAACCGAAGCAAAAAACCTCCAGAACCGTTTCTGGGTATTTTTTGCTCCTGTCTCATGTTTTCCTCACTGTAGGCTAGTTTTATACTGCAATTTATAGTCCTACACCTCTATGGAAACAGCACAATCATGGCTAAAAGTAGGGGGACATCAAAAGTGTCTTTTGGTGTCGTATAACACAGTTCAAATGTCAGAAATCATGAAATGAAAGTAAAATTTCTTAGAAAATGTATTTTATAAAATGGCAAACCATAGTAATGTATACATGATCTTTCCCCTCTTCTAAATCCTATCATGTCCTCTCTCTCCGCTCTGCTTTCCATTTTGCACTCCACCTGCAGTTAACATTTTTCAAGTGTTTTTCATTTTCAAACTTTCAAACCATTTATCAGATGTAACGCTGCTCCAACTGGAGCCACAAAATGTTTTATACAACTTCCAATTTCACATTTAGTACTCCGACGGTGACGGTGGAGTTCCACTTTAAGTAAAAAAAATGTGGTTGCTTGTTGTGGGTCTAACTTAAACCACAGTCAGTCAATTATTTGGGATTTGGAGGCGGTTTATAAAGTGTCCAATCAGATTTCAGGGTTGCACCAAGCCTCCACCACCGCTATACAGTTAAACAAAAGTAAAAGTTATATTTTTTGACCATTTGTCTGGTGTGTGAGAGTAAATGCAAAAGTGTTTAACAGCTTGGCAGATAACACGTGTTTAATTAAACTTTTCTGACATGTAACACAACATTGTTCACAAAGGACAAACAAACAGCACAATGATGCAAAACACTCAACTCAGTCTTGTTGCTTATGTGCAGAGTGTGTATTCGGGCACTGACCTCTGTTAGAGGCAAGAGCAGGGCTGTCAAAAATTAATCTCCCTCAAATCCTGCACCCATCCACAAAATATCACATCACATTAAAAGCTAATGTGCATCTTTTACTATAGAAATTATGAAGAATTTCCTCTGGTTCACACATTCAGTGCGAAGTGTGCGAGAGGGACACCTGGTGGCCCGCTATGACTGATGCCAAACAGGGCATCTGGTGGCTACGACTTGCAGGAATCAATAAATTGTGAGTACCGGGTCGTCAGCTGAGGCTTGTTTGAACACCTGGGTCAACTTAATCTCCGGTCCAACGAACAGAAGAGATTTCCTTCTAAACAGTCCCAACCAATCTGTGGAAGTTTGTGTGTGTGTGTGTGTGTGTGTGTGTGTATGTTTGATCCATCTGACACAGTGAACCAGGACATTTAATACTAAAAAAGAAGCTGTTGTAAGAGATTTTTCAATACTTATATATGACATTGTGAAAAATAAACAACTGAGCTGTGGAACATAGAACTATTGAGACATGCTACATCAGTCCAAACAGGAAACCTGCTGATTATTGAAAAACGTTTCCTGGGATGGACACACACACGCACACGCACACAAACACACGTAGACAAGGCCAAGGCCAAGGTTCAACACAGGGTACCCCATTAGCTGAGGTTTGGTTAAAGTGTGACTGGAAATTAGTGTGCACTTTACGTAGGCCTACGGCGCAGGTCGAAAAGCATTGCCGTTGAAACTGGCAAGATATATACGGGCAGGGAAGGGGCCAGTCAGCTCCAGAGGACCAACACACCACAACACAGACTTCATCTGTCAGCCATGAGGGTCATCAGCATCGTATGTGTGGCTTCAGTGTTACTGTTTTGACTTATTTATCTATTTTAACTACTGGTACATTTCTTTTGAAAGCATATATATGTAATTGATCTTCGTAAAAACCTGACCATGTTTTCTGTACTGTCTGTTATTTCAAATGCAGGGTCCAGACCCATCTCTGGCATATCGGCCAAATTTGTTAGAGAATGAAACCAAAGAGAAGGAAGACTACAGAAACTTCGAGGTAAGCATTCAAAGCCCCCTCTTCAGCTGGTGACGATTATTTAATGCTGCATTCATTTAGAGTGTTATTACTATTATGGGACTGTTATCATGATGCAGTGATACTCTTCGCCATGTATGACAACAACAAATAATTATAAAAAAATTACATTTTAAATTGTTTTTAAAAACATACAATTTTAATTATGTTGTTAATTATGTATGACGTGTTTATGTTGGGAACCCTTTGTGAATATAGGTTTAATGAAATGATCTGACTGAGGCCACAACTTAGCAGTATACTTTCTGCTAAGGAGAGGAGAAGCTGACTTACAACTCAATGCAGTATATAAATACGTTTCTAAGAAACAAAGCATCTCAGGAAGTGATCTAGAATGATTCCACCAACTTTAAATCCATTGTGTGTTCACGTTATATGGACTATTCTTTCATTTCTTTCATTTCATAATGTGTAGTACCATGTTAGTAATAGTAGGTAACGCCATCTAATTACTTTTTATTGTGCAGTGGTCATTACAAAAATTCTTCTGCCACAGAATACTTTGTGAAGTTACTCTATAGCATTTTGTAATCCTTCAGTGTTGTAAATCTGTTGTTGTGTGTTGCGCGCGCGTGTGTGTGTTTCAGAGTGGAAGTTTAATAGGCCGCGTGTTCAACACGTACAAGCTGATGCACACCAACCAGACGTTGGACTTTGTAAAACAAAAGGTAAGTAAATCCGGAGGAAAAGTCCACAGCAAGTCCACAGGAATTCAGTGTGTGCAAGTGTCACCAAAAGCCTTTTTACTGAGATTTGTGTGTGTGTGTGAGAGAGAGAGAGAGCGAGAGAGAGAGAGCGAGAGAGAGAGAGAGGGCAGGTGGGGTGAGGTTGTACTTTCTTTGTATTCTGCGAATTTCTGTTTTGCTCTTGATGACGGAGCATTCCTATTAGACTTAGACAGAGCAAACAAATGTCATCCAGTCCTCCGAAGTGAAAGATAAAGAGCCAATAGACGTTCAGTTTGGACTAAATGTTTAACTAACCTAATTTCCACTTCTCCCAAAGGTTACACAGGGGCACTTGTCAGCTTTATGTACGAGACCCACTCTCTGGGGCTATTTTCAGAACTTTGTGAGATACTGGAGAATGTTGTAAATATTAAAAGAGAGGGTGCCCTTTTGTTTTAATGTAACATTTAGAATGAGTGGCAACTGGTGAATAGTGCTATTACTGTTCACTGAACGCATTTGGTTATTTGCACAGAAACATACAGCAGATGAGCCTCATCCGAATAAAACAAAAGATTTTCAGAAAACTATTTTCCTGAAAAGTCAACAGAAATCAATCTTTAAACAAATGATAAAGCTGTGATTCTTTACCCTCCTGCAGCACTCTGAATGGACAGGGTGCAACCACGCTCAGATGGGGATGATGGATGCGGTCATGTCTCTAGACCAGCTGGTGGACGAGTCTGATCCTGACGTGGACTTCCCCAACTCTTTCCACGCCTTCCAGACTGCCGAGGGCATCCGCAAAGCACACCCAGACAAAGGTACAATGCTGGGAGAGGAGACAGCAATACACAGAGACTGTGTACAAGCACATGCAGAAGTCTGGGAATAATCTGTTGTGACTGTCCTTCCGCAGACTGGTTCCAGTTGGTGGGTCTGATCCATGATATAGGGAAGACCATGGCGCTTTGGGAAGAACCTCAGGTAGGACACAGGTTCAACACAGGGGAAAGCTGGTATCATAGCTCCGTCAGGGTGCCTGAACAACCTCACTGAGGAGATCAATATCCTGCCTTAATGTCACACTTTTGTCATCTCAGTGTTATTTCTATGACCCCTCTTTGACCCTTTATGAGACATGCTTCAACTCTGCTTTGTTAAGAGATTATAACTATTACAAATCTTAATTTTATTTCATACATATATGGAGAGACCCAATTTATTCTAATGGAAGTCCATGTGTGCGCTCTGCAGTGGGCCGTAGTAGGCGACACCTTCCCAGTGGGCTGCAAGTTTCAAAGCTCCATTGTGTTCAGAGACAATACCTTCCTGGATAACCCAGACGACAAAAATCCCAGCTACAAGTTGGTATTTTCACATTACATTATCAAAGTCTGTGAATAAAGGTCTGGTTGGTTTGGTTACTTTAGATACGAAACCTGTAACAGTTACTCAACCAGTCTCCTCCTCAAAAGCGCACTCAAAGAATGCTTTGATTTAAGTCACAGATTAGAGACCAAATAGCAAAGACCACAAACGTCACTGTTCAACTTAAGGAAATATATTTTAAATTACGACTACATTGTAAATAGACTACTGAAAAAAAGTCAGTTCAATTATCCTCTCAATATCTGTAGTCCTTAATCCATCAGAACAAAATACAGTTACTTGTTTTGTATTTGTTTGCAATGCCACTAAAAGTACTTATGTCAGTGCTACAATTATTTACAACGACAACTGTAGAGGCTAGTTGTTTGACATACTGCAAGTTAGTCCTGTTAAGGAATTATTTAGATAATTTCTTTCTCTCTTTAGTACTGAATACGGAATCTATGAACCAAGCTGTGGGCTCGACAGTGTCCTCATGTCCTGGGGCCATGATGGTAACACACACACACAAACTTGTTGTAAAACGTCAACACGCACAAGCAAACACTAAAAGTTTTAAAATACGAAAACGTGTCCTGCCTGTTAATCTACGATACTGCAGCTGAACTCCTGCATTGTTGTCTTCAGAGTATCTCTACAGAGTTATGAAGTTCAACAACTGCTCCATCCCAGAGGAGGTGAGTAAATGATTACATTAAATGACTTAAAAATGTTTTTTGGGACACTGACCTCACAGTCGACACACAAATGGGAGTTAGAGTTGTTATAAGCATTCCTAGCCTCTTCCTAGTGCTTAAGTCCTGACTGGTCAAATATATATATAATATATATATTATATATAAAGAATAAAAAATTAGCGTAAAGCAGAGAAGGTGCAATGATTTTCTTTCCTCACCTGCGTACAGGCTCTCATGGATCTACTTTTTCTGTCTCTCTTCAGGGGTTGTACATGATTCGCTTCCATTCATTCTATCCCTGGCACTCCAACGGAGACTACATGCACCTGTGTAACGACAAAGACCTGCGCATGCTGCCCTGGGTCCAAGAGTTCAAGTGAGTGTCTTCCTATTATCTTAACCTAGTCGCTGCTTTGACCATTAACTTGCATCTTCCATCCTTTCCACAGCAAATTTGACCTGTACACAAAGACCACCGATCTGCCCAACGTCGACAAGCTGAAGTCGTACTACCAGTCTCTGATCGACAAGTACTGCCCTGGAATACTGAAGTGGTGAAACAGAGACACAAGGCAACTGCAACACCATGTTGTCAAAAATCAGCTGATACAGAGGATGATTAGATTGAGTAAATAGTAAATGATTTGACGTTATGTTGCTTTATAATAACACAACATTTAGATTTAGAACCTCTAGTACACAAATATTACATATCACTGATTATATTTCTATCAAGTATCAAACTACTCCAAATAAAACCTGAGTATCTGTAAATCTTATCCTATATATACACACACAAACAGACAATTCAAAAAATATATTTACAAATCATGATATTTGCATATTTCCAAATAAAAATGTACAGAAAAGCATTTCTATTTTATTGTACTTTAATATGTTATTAAAAATAACATTTTAAAAAGCACTACATATAAGAGCGCATACCACATAGGCTGAATCCTCACGGCAGTGGACAGGGTTCGCTCCCCCCCCCTTCCTGTCTTTATCAATAAAAAGGTGAAAAGCCAAACGATATACCAAAGAAAACAACAACAACAAAGAAACACTACATACATTTGTGTGGCATTTCATTTCTAATAAAGATGGAAACAAAAGGCACATTTGTGGGGGAAAACATGCAGAAAATGTGCTGAGTTTCTTTAGTTTAAGTACATACAGCAAAAGACCACAAGTGCAACAACACACAACAACAGGAGAGTAAAATGTAAACACATTTACTCTCTTGATGGGCAAAACAGAACCTGCCTTCTATATTTCTCTCGACTTTCAACATTTGATTTGATCTGCTGACAATATTTCACTTTGAATGTTCAATATAAGTCAGAAGCAACCAGGGATGTTTTCAAATCTATGAACACCTGGAAGGTGGTGCAGGAGCGAGAAGGCAAATAAACGTTTTCTCCATAACTGGCTGATCAGGAAATACGTACAAATACAAATATACACAGAACAACTTCTTTGGTCATTTTGGTAACATTTTATGAAGGCAGGTGGTGACAACAGTCTACTGCGGGATTACCTGCTTGTTTTTCAGTTTTTTTTCTTTCGGGGGATCTCATGTTTTTCTTTCTCGTCCTCCTCCTCCTCCTCCTCCTCCTCCTCGTCATCTTTCTCCCCTACTTCGCCCTCAGCCACCTCATCTTCACAGACCTCCTCATCCTCCTCCTTCGCTGCCTGTGCGATCACATTTTCCGTGCGTTCGCTCACAGTCATGGGTTTGTTCCTGTCTTGCAATCCCTTGAGCAGACAGAAGCCGGCGCTGCAGACAATCAGGGTCCAGATGAGTATGTGGGCAGGAATACCTCTGGCCTGAGAGCGCACCCACCTCACCGCCCAGGCAACAGTAGTGTTGGATATACAATGTGGAGGCAATTTGTCCTGCACACAAATAAAGATGAATATTAATCAATACCGGACTCAAATAGATTAAAGAAAGAAAAAGGAATATCCTAGCCACACCCTTCTTTCTCATTTTCCTTAAGTTTCTAATGAAAGCGTTGACAAAAGTGCAATAGAGAAAAACAACTTTGCTTACCTTGAGTCCATACTGGTTGAGCATGCTCTCCAGGAAGGTGCTGCCCAGGTGCACTGTGGGATAGAATTCCTCATCGTAGACCCTCCTCCACCAGCTCTGTGGATAAAAACTGCAAACAGACAAGACAAGCAAGACAGTAAATATCCTGTTGTTTGTGTCCGTGTGAGGTTCATTTTTAAAGCAAATTAGATCAAATATTGTCAAATATAGATAGATCAATTCAGATAGATAAATATAATAGATCAAATATGTTTTTCAGATAGAAATATCCAGACAAGCATGAAGTTGCAGCCAGTTTAAAAATGAACTAAGAACACAAACTCAAGAACAACCAGTGCATGTAAACACACTGAGACAGAGGGAGAGGGAGAACGAGCACGAGCACTGACCCGTCAGCCTTTGGTTTAGTAAACCAGTATCTGTAGCGGTGGGCTCGGAGGTAGGCAGGAGGCTGCTCGTGGAACGGATACTGGGATATATCTGTCTGGATCAGTTCTATCACTGCAGAACATAAAAGAAAGCTTTCAGAGATATGATTGTTCTTCAAATACAAAACAAACAAAAACCCAATGGATTTAAATGGTAATTTACAGTAGAGAACATCTTCTGCACTGTGCTCTGTGGGTTGAAACTTTTAAAAGCGTAAACTGTAGCCCTGGCCCAACCTTTTAACGACGTTGTGCCGTGTCTCACACTGACAACCTGTCAAACATCATGTGAATTGCTGTTGGAAAATCTGATTAACAATAATTTACTGATGTTAAATATGTGATGTTTTTTCATCACTCAAAGTCTTAGTAGTACTAGGGGCACCAAATACATTTTCTAATTTTGCACATATAAAAAGGCTTTTAGTACAAACGGTGAGAAATATTCAATATGAATATTCAGCATTAGTGTCAGCACAGCTGCACTGATGCAGTGATTCAGGGCTGGATTTGCTTCTTATCACAACCTAATTAGAGATGTCATAGGATGCCTTGTCAATAAACTGACAATGGCAAAACACCTGATCTGACATGACATGACTGACATGTTTGCATTTGGTGCACTCCGAGGGTGCGTACCATCTCTTTTGCCCTGCAGCAGTCTGTACAGGAGGCTGGTGAACCATGGAGCCTGTGTATTATCCCCAAGGGCAGCGAACCACATTTGCCAGTCCAACCTGGGCTGGTGAGGTGTCAAGAAAGGAGGAGGTGCACTTAGGTTTCCTGGCTTATACATAAACTCAATCTCCTAGAAGAAGAAAAAAAAAAAAAGAAGCATATAGCGAGCATGAACTCTTGTAAAATCATGACATTTTTATAATACTGCCTCCATGTACACTTACAGGTTGTGCAAACAAGGAACATCTTTTACAGCATATTTAAATTAAATTAGCAGTGCAGTCATGTAGGCATAAACTTAATAGGCTCTTTAAACCATCGGCCATGATAATGTTTTTCCCCCTCACCGTCCACGTGACTCCGTCGTTGCTTCCTTCGATGACAACCTCTGGACGCCCACTGACCCCGGTCATCCTTCTGAACAGACCGTACGAGTTGACCAGCTGGTAGCGATCCACCAGGTTATAGCCCCGATGAACTCCGGGCCACAACCTGGCATTGGAGTCGAACTCTATGTAGGTGAACGGCACCTGGAACAGAACAACATAGTCAGAAATCTATGACATGAGAGTTGTATTGTGGTGAAATTGCGGCAACAAGAAATATGAAATGATTACAATGAAAATATGGTCAGGGACGGTAGACACTGCTATTTTGACTTGCACCAACACACAAAGTAATAGCAGCCAGGTTTGAAGAAATATTGCTGATCAATTATAAGGTTCAACTGCATGACACACTAAGTTCATGATACAAAGTTAGACTATTACTGTATTTCCTACAGCACCCACCAGGCTAATAGTGAACATAGCAGCGGCGACAGCAGCAAACACAGTCCACTGGAAAGTTCCACAAAACCTCTTCAAGAAGCCAGAGACACACGCACACCTAGAAAAACACATCACATGCATTATTTTTATACTTCGGCTGCTGACTAACATTTTCTATAAAAAAAAGAACACACACACACACACACACACACACACACA
>JAVQJD010103474.1:0-69190 GCA_036023655.1 Nannoperca australis | reverse complement strand
CACACACACACACACACACCCCCACACACACACACACACACACACACACACACACACACACACACACACACACACACACCACATCTTCCTTGACATATAAAGAAATACCTAATCCCGATAAAAGCACAGCTGAACTGACAAAGTGAAATTGTTTTGTTGGTATCTAGCATGGAAGTAAAGTGCACTGTGGGTATTGTCCAGCCATTCAGGTGGCACTACTCACTATTTAAGGTACAAAACACTTGTGCTCTGCCTTGACCAGCCACACAAACACAGTGGTGTGCTATGTCTGTGGCTTCAGCTGGAACAAGCATATTCTCATAGACCTAAGCAAAACCAAAAGCACCCCCCGTATGTGTTCATTGTTTTCTTTTGATATGAAATCTTCAGTCTGTACATTTACACTTTTGAATGTATTGATCTGTTGTAAAATCCTATGAAAAAAATAAAAACCCACAGCTCATTAGTCCCTCTCTACATACTTTCTCACTCCCCAAGCATATTGGTTCCTACCGAAGACAAAAAATAGTTTATTGCATAGTTCAGTTATGTCTTAAAACAGCCAGGGTAGGTCTTAGCAAATGTTACTCTAACAGGAGTAAACAGTGTTCTCAGCTGTGGTGTAATACACAGCATCATGGCAGTGTGCACATGTAGTGGAGAATACTGTTTCCATGCTTCACAGATGGAAGAATGGCTGTGTTTTCATGTAGCAGTTGGCTTGTAGGTCAATTGTTTATATGCTTAGGTTGTGCCTATGTTGTAAATGTTATTGAATGTCATTTCGGACGATGCTCTCCCTTTACAGTAATCTAGAGACAATCACTTTCTGGTCCGCAGTCACTTAAAGCTGTTAAATGGTGAACGTGTGTTTGTGTTCCTGAAAGCGCTCTGTATGAAATTAGACTGCTTTGTTGTGCTATAATGTTTCTAGTTGAAGCTGCTGATAAGAACAAGCCTTTTTGGTAATTATTGTGACTACATTTATCTGAGAAAATAATAATGAATCACATATTTAGCCAACGATGACCAGTATCAAAGGAATAATCAGTATTCCAAAGGTCTGTACAGTTTTAGTCCTCTGTATGTTGTTTTTCCTCTCCCTATCAATTCTTCTTTTCTCAGGTTCAGTTTTTCTGGTTTCTGTTGACTCTTTTCATCTCAGTATGTGGATCACATTCATAATTTCTCTGCATTTTCTCTCCTTTTTTCTTTGTTTTCATTTCTTCCAGTGTTCGTCCATTCAGAGAAGGCCTTGCTCTGCCCTGATCTCTTCTCCTTCTGTTTACTCTCTTTCTCTCTCCTCTCTTCCTTCTTCTCTGTCCTGTTCTGTCATTTTGATTATCAGTCCTCTTATCCCTCTCGCTGCTGTCAGGACACTATCTCTCTCTTTCTCAAATTAACATTTTAATTACAGGTCCTGCTTAACCCGAGAAAATCAATACCTCTTTCCGCCTTTCCATTCTCACTTTCCCTCTCCCTCTCTTTCCCTCAACCCCTGTTTTCTCTCTTTTTCTCTAACAACCCCCCTCACACACACACGCAACTATACACATTTCCCCTCATTGATCTGTGTGTCTTAACATCCACAACATCGAGACAAACCTCGGCCATTTTGTGTTTTGAAAAGTGCAGATTGTGTCGGTATTTCAGCATCCGATGGAGAGAAAGAAGAAGGGATGATAGAGGGAGGAGTAGGTGACGGTTGGGAGAGTAGAGTGAGGTTGGGATAACAGCCCATCTCTTGATTATTGACTGTGTTACTTTGAGAATTGAACTGTGCTGAAATGATTGTAAATGCATGGTGTGCGACAAACATTCAGCGTCCTGAGCTTTCACGTAGATTATCAAGATTTACGGCATTAACAGTTGAGCATGTGTACTGGCCGTAACCAGGATCTATTCATCTGTGCTCTATAAAATGTCAGATAACAGTAAAACTGCCCTTCACTCTATCTTGAGTACAAGGAGACATCATTACATGTTTTGTTCCAAATATTCATTTACTGTAATGTAACAATCAAATGTCTGGACATTTTACTTGAAAAATTACTTGGACACAATGCCAGTAGATCTCTGCTGTAGAGCAGTTTGTTAGTTGAATTCTAAACAGGGTTTGTATTTAACACGTGAACTCTTTCCTGTTGTTTGTTTCTTCATGGTGTTCACACAGAAACCAGCTCAGCTGATTGGACTTTTTTGTATTTAAATGATTTAGTAATTGAAGCAGTAGAGAAAATATGCCAAAAGCACTGATCATTAGTGTAGTGCTGCGTGACAGTGATGGAATCTTTGAAGCATCCAGATCATCCCCAATAACGTGTGAGATTAGCTTACTGCTTCCCTCTGATCTCACCTGCTGCGTGGGTGTTTAAGTCCTGCTCAGTCCCCAGAGAGCCTGGCTGAGCCTGTGTTTCACCACACACACACACACACACCACACGCACACACACACACACACACACACACACACACACACACACACCAGACACACACACACACACACACACACACACACACACACACACACACACTCACTCACTCACTTACTCACACACACACACACACACACACACACTCACACACCTTGCCCAGTTAATCAAGCATGTTTTACAAAATAAAATGAAATGTTGATCTAATGTTTCAAGTTTCATTTGTCACGTGCGGTCACATTCAATACAATTCAATATACATTCAAACAGTGAAGTGATTGTTGTGGACTGCACCACTAACATATCAAATACAAAAAGCAATATAATACATACCGATAAAAACACGTGTTGTAATATATTCTTTATATATATCATATTTGTATTATGTGGTATACGATTTATTCTGATTGTATTTCTAAACCAGCAGAACAGAGATTTAATTCAGTTGTTCCGAGTTGAAATGAAGCCACGTGACGAGATTTTCGTGTATTTTTAGAACAAACATTCTTTCAGAAGCTCTTTGATAATTAACTTGTGTTCATATTAACGCCTCATCCTTATGAACCTCACTGGTACATAAAACATCCGCTCAGCTCTGACACTGAAGGATTATGGGACAGTCATTCGTCCGGGTGGCCCCGGCGCAGCCGCCGGGCCAATATACAGCACGCCAGGGGGCCACATCGGCCTTTTCGCGGGGCCCTTCCTGGATCCTAACGCGGCACTTGAATGTCAGAGCGGGGCGGGACCCGCCGGCACCTTATAAGAGGAGGACGTCCAGGTTTCTCTACTGTATTTGCTCGCTGCACCTCCGCCTGCCACACGCTGCGTCCCGGGGCCCGGAGAGACACGACGGGCCAGAAGAAGAAGTTCCCATCTGCTGATAAAGTCATGAAACAATGGCTGACTGACAAATAAGAAATATTGACTTTACTATTCCAGGAGCAGAGCGTCGCAGCACTCTTTGGGGTTTTCCTCTCACGTTTTGACTCTAGATATTTTCTCCCTCTTTCTTGGCAAAAGGGAGACAACTTTCTGTTTGGAATTTTCCCCGAAAACCTCCAACTTTTTGCGAAGGATTTAATATTTATTTGTGGTATTTAGAAACAAATCCGGCCATAGAAAAGACTTTCTCCTCCAAAGACGTGTGTTTGGGATGTTGAGCTCTGTGAAGATGGAAGCCCACGATCTACCAGAGTGGAATACTTTCTTCAGCGAGCCCAGTGAGGTAAAGACACGTCCACATGAAGTAACAATCAATCAATCACTGTTTTTATGTCCTGTTGTGAACAGCGGGGTCAGTCTTGCGTGTTTCTTGGAAGTGAAAAAGAGCAGACTAATGTTTGATTTGAGCACGTTTCAGTAAAAGTGAACGAAAATCAGCTGTAATACTGATTATCAAAGAAAAACAATTCCTTTAGAAATACTGCAGGAGTACCAAAAGGATTAAAGGAACTTTGAGTATGATAGCGGTGAGTCTCAAGGCGCACTTTCATTTATTTTACAGGAGTAAAAGAACTGCCATCAGGAGAAAAACTGCAATTTAATGTTGTTCTTCTCAAAAAAACCCAAAGAACAATATACATTATTACATAATTATTAAAAACAAAACGAAAAATTTGCAACAAGTAGAATTTTCGATTTGACATTTGAATTGAATTATTGATATATAGTAATATGAATAGTTGTAAATCCCCCGGATCTAACCTGCTCATAGAGGCTTTCTTCCTTTGTGTCCCCGCAGCCGCTGAAGTGTTGCGACAATTCAGGTGTAAATGTGACAAGACTTTTTTCCCTCACTAATTCAATTAGAGTTAATTCCATCAGCAGCTTCTCACCTCGACCTGATGAAATTACCAAGAAGAAAAGGGTCTGATAATATTTAACTCGAGAGATACCTCCTATCACCTGTGGCTTTAGATTCTTTTGCCCAATAAAAACTTTCATTTCAAGCCAAAGGCCTTTTCAGATTTAAAATATCTAAATATGTAAAATTATCTATCTTTGACAAACTCCAGAAAAACTCAAATCAAACGGGAAATGATCAAATTTCTCCAATTGAATCGTGAACATTTGGTTTTCTTGTTTTTTTCCACGGAAGCAGTTGGAGGAGGCCGTCTGAACTCAGAGGCACCGTGACGCGCTTTTTACGCATTTTCAGGTTAACATCGCCGTGTGAAATCCATCTCCTCCGCGCGCACTGAGAGCTTCATTGTGCATTGATAAGGAGTCACTTTTTAAAATGGAGTCAAACCTCTTCACTTTAACATTTAAACAGTCGTTTCAGTGCCGTCATTTAAATGAGTATCAGTTAAATACTTCCGATCTGTTCGTGTTATTTGTTTTCTAAATGTTACAAATTAAAGGTCATGATTAGTTCATTATATTCTGATGCTGTTACTGTATGTCAGCTGATGTTTCCTCTGCTTCCACTGCCATGTTTTCTTGTGAATAACCAGATGTTGTTCCTCTTTGCCTGCAGATGTATTCTTCTCCCAGCACCATGAACTCTGGTCTGGGCTCCATGGGCACCATCAACAGCTACAGCAACTTGAACCCAGCCACCGCATCCCCTGCAGGCATGAACATGGCGTACCCGAGCTCCAGCCTCAGCAGTTCCCCACTGGCCTCCATGGGCTCCGGCCACATGTCCCTAGCCCCGGTGGTCTCGTCCCTGAGTGCGGGCCCTTTAACCCAGCTGGGCCAAGCTGCTCCGGGCTCCTTGGGCTCCTTGTCCCACTACCAGAACATGGGCCAGTCCATGAGCCAGCTGGGGTACTCCTCCACTGTGGCCTTAAGCCGGGCCGGGCCCAAGGAGATTCCCCCGAAGCCCTACCGACGCTCCCTGACCCACGCCAAGCCACCGTACTCCTACATCTCCCTCATCACCATGGCGATCCAGCAGAGCGGCAGCAAGATGCTCACCCTGAACGAGATCTACCAGTGGATCATGGACCTGTTCCCCTACTACCGCGAGAACCAGCAGCGCTGGCAGAACTCCATCCGCCACTCGCTCTCCTTCAACGACTGCTTTGTGAAGGTGGCTCGCTCGCCGGACAAGCCGGGCAAGGGCTCTTACTGGACTCTGCACCCGCAGTCGGGCAACATGTTTGAGAACGGCTGCTACCTGAGGCGCCAGAAACGCTTCAAGATCGAGGAGAAGATGGCGAAGAAAGCAGGCAAGAACCAGGAGGCCGGCTCGGGGAAAGGAGGCCACAGTGCTGATCACATGATGGAGGATCGCAGCCCCACAGGAGGATCAGAGGGAGCGGATTCTGCCCATTCAGACAACTCCCACCCGGGCTCCTCAGACGACCAGCCGCATCCCAGAAACTCCCTCATTCCACTGGACTGCCCTCCACTGTCCTCCTCACACCTCCACAGCCCGCCTGTGTCCCTGCCTCCCTCCTCTACCTCGTCCTCCATCCCACCATCCTCCTTGTCCCTCTCCTCCTCCTCCAACTCGCTCCTCCATTCCCAGTCTTTAGCAGGCAGCGCTCACCTCCTGCCCAGCGCCATGCAACATCACATGGACCTACAGAATGACGCCCTCAAGTCCCTGGACCCCCACTACAACTTCAACCACCCCTTCTCCATCACCAACCTCATGTCCAACGAGCAGAAGATGGACCTCAAGTCCTACCAGGACCAGGTGATGGCCTACAACAGCTACACCGGCGGCTCTCCTGTGGGAGCCAAGCAGATCTACGACAGTCCAGGGCCGACCGCCATGGACTCAGGCGCTTACTACCAAACTCTGTACAGCCGCTCGGTGCTCAACGCCTCCTAATAAGGACACTCACTCACCCACCCCCAACCCCCATCCCACACACACACACACACACACACACACACACCTGCCTGTAGAGGTGACCCAAGATGGAGACTTCTCTTTCTCTCTGCCTTTTCCAAAATGGACACCAATGCTCTCTTTATCTTCCTCTTTCTTTCTCTCTCTCCCTCTCTGGCTCTCGTCCAGTGGCCTTGGAAGAGACTCACATATAAAATGGCTGCCGTGTTTGAGGGACCAAAGAACAGTTTTTTTTTTCTTTTACCGACTCCGACGAACATGGAGACTGGTTGGTTACATGGAGGACAGAGAAGTGAAGCTGCACCATAAGAAGTCCTAACTGTTGATGAAGACATTTGACTCATCTGTGTGTAAGTCAATACAGAAGTCAGATCCTGTCTTTGCCTGTCGGAGCACTGCATGTGGTCAAATTGGCTTTGTACAAAATGTAAATAGAGGTAATGTGGGGAGAAAGGATATTTGCATTTATTTATGATGGGAATAAATTTTAATATATCTTGTATAGCGATTTGTTGACCAGTTACAACCCAAATGTGAGTTTTTCTTAAATCCAAAGACGGAGAAGGAGGCGAGTTTCAGGTTACTGCCTCGAGCAGGTGTTACTGCAGTGCGTTACAGCATTTCACACTGTAGGTTCTGTCATTTCTGTCAAATCAGGCATCCGTCAATGTAAATGTAGCTCATCTAGTCTGTACTTTCCCAAAAAAAGTTTGTTATTTTGGTTGATATGAAGAAGAAAAAGCCAATGTGTCCTTGTTGGTGCACAGAAGAAACACAAGTTAACACAACTTCTGCAGCCAGAAGGAAAGAGGCAACGTAACTGTGGTAAAAAAAAAAAAAAAAAACTAATAAAAGCACGTTTTTATGTTTCTCATTTCCAACAATCATTTCCTGTTGTTACCAATATGAGAGCATTCAAACCAAATGCTTCTCAACAGACTGTAATATTTTGAATAGCAGATAGCTGGTGAGGTGCATGGGGGAGTTCAGTCAGTTACTAAAACAGTGGAGGAGAGAAGAGATGCACTATGGGAGGATTTACATACAGTACTTTGCACTATGGAGCTCCCAGTGGCCAGGTGGGCTGATAGTGTGTGTGTCTGTGTGTGTTACAACAATACTTGGGAACGCCCCCTTACACTGTCAATGCATCGGCTCAATGGGATCAGTGTAACAATGTCAAAGGGTGTCAAATAACCCTCGCTGTCCAGAAAAAGTGCCTTTTCTTCAAATGACTGCCGATCTGATAAGAGATCAATGTATCGACGATCTATTGAAGGATTATTCCAATAAACAGCAAAGGACGCAGAAGTTTCAGGTCACATGATGTCCTTTGTGGAGCATAGTTTCAAAGAGAAATGTCTTTTATTTAAGCTATGTTGCTTTTCAAACTTTGAAAGTGTGCTGATATAATATATTGTTTTTTGTTGTTGTTGTTGTTGTTTATGTTGGTTTAAATGTGATTGAAATGATTTATGTTTCAATATTCTTATTAAAAAGGCAAAAATGTGGGGAGAAATGGTGCATTTGTTTTTCTTTCCCATCAAATTATTAAAACTTTCACAAAATCATAAAAATACCTCTTTCAGGATTATAAAGTATTTAAAAATCAAAATGATGTCATCCAACTGGCTTTTATTATATATATATCTTTAAATCTCACTGTTTGGTTCAGTCAATGAATCAAGCTCTGCAACCATAAAGTTGCTCTCATTAAAACCAGGCAAATATAACTTTCTGGATCCGGCAGCTCTGCTAACGAGACCTCAGCGATCAATCAATCACCCCGACTCTTTTTTCACCTCGCCGGCCGGCCGTGCTGCAGGAATAGCAGCGTCTTGTTGAAACAGCTCCTGACCAAATGACTGGGGTGTGTGACATGTAGGACTGGTAGACTAAACACGGCTGGATCACACTGAGAGCCTCAAAGCAGACCTCTGCACTGGCCATCAGCCCGGGGGAACACACACACACACACACACACAGCGAGACCCGGACCACTCCAAAGACTACTGCCCCGCCTCTGACCCTGCACTAGAAAAACGATCAGCAAGTCAACAAAACAAAAACAGGGAGAAAGTGCAAGCCCAATATTTGGCTCTTTAATCTTCACAGCGCCTCTACAGCTCGGCCTCCCCTGACCAATCATATCCTTTGATCCCAAACAAACTGTCAACACGAAACACATCACTTCCTGTAAACGTCAGAGCGTTCGAAAACCTACAGAATCAGTTATATAGTGATTGTGAGTGTTGATGCACAAACTCTAACTTTGAGTTCTCTTCACATCTGCAGGAAAATAAAAAGTTCATTTATTGATCTTGGTCCCTGCAGCCTCCTGCTCCCCAGGCCTCCTGTCTGTCTACCTGTCTGTCTGCATGTCCGTCTGTCTGTCTGCTGGCAGTTGCTCAACCCAGCTCCATGTAGTCAGAGTCACGTATTTGCAGCTGCCTTTTCTTCTCGGTCACGTCAAACCCCGCAACCATGAGCCCTGAGGCTTTCAACATATAGACTGCAACTGTCTCTCTCACACACAGACACACACACACACACACACACACACACACACACACACTAAACATGTCAGCCTCACTGTTGAACGTCCGCTTCAATCAGTGAGTCACGAAACACACAATGGGACCCGTTGCTGCAGAAACTCAAGCGTTTTTCTGATAATTGAACCCTTTTTATGATACAACATCAATACATGTGCCTCTAAAAGAGCACATTCATGCACACGTACACACACACACACCTTAAAGAAATGGTCACTGGTCTATAGTCTAAGTGGGACTCTGAGGTAGTTTGTCACCTTGCATACACAATAGTCCCTTCAGAGCAGTTGGCTTGATAAGATAGGCAAGCACCCGCCTGATATGGTCTCCACAGCTACAAAGACACAGTCAGCGCACGCACGCACACACGCACACACACACACACACACACACACACCAGGCTGCTCCAGGTATGACTAACCTGGCTGACTCTAAAATGTCACTGATACGTCCCCCATGCAGTAATCAGGTGACCACGCTGATAGTGGTCACATTCAGTCCAGGCTGCTCATGAAGGGAACACAGATTAGAGTCTATCCACAGATAACGTGCCTGAGGTTTGGAAGGAGCAACAATGCAGTAGAGTGGAACAATTTCAGCAACAAAAGGGGGGAAAACGGAAAAGTGTGGCTTTTACATTTGTAACCTCTCGCTTGTAATCTGCGGACCCAGTTTCCAAATGCAAGACTCTTACAAAATAGATACTGGCTGCTGATAACTGCTGAGACTTAAATCATACAATCAACTACTGCAGCAGATGTGACAATGCAGCATCACTTCACTTACACATCAGTCTGAAGGAACCATAAAGGTGTGAAATCTTTGTGTAGTTTAGAGGGACACATTTTGCTTTGTGGCTTTGCATTGATCATTTAGAAATGTACAATCACTAGAGAGTATCAGTGAGTGGCTTGTGTTAAGCAACGTCTGAAAAATAATTTTGAAACATCAACCTGAAATCAGTCCAAATAATTTATCGCTCTCAAACCGGCTCATGACACAGTTTTGGGGTGTGTGGCAGGTTGTACAGTGAGTGTGGAGATCTACTGTGACCTTCACGTGAAACACACCAGCAAAAATTGTGTGAATAACTTCAACATGCACGACATTTTGTCCACGACGGCTTCATCGCTTTTAGATTTGCTGCAGACTCTGGGGCACAAGAAGACCAGAGTCCAGGAGAGAGCGGACTGGAGGTCAGAACGAGTCAGGAGACTCAGTAAAGTAAAGTCTGGCAGTAAAAAAAAAGAGATATACTTCTGTCGCTCCCCAGAACGACACGTAGCAGTGTTTTCTGATCGGATCTGATGTTTTTTAAGGTTTGATTAGCTTCAGGCACAAAACTGCCTTGGTGTCAAGTCAAACAGTCTCTTAACCAGAAGCTCCTGTTTCAGCCAGTATGACTTCCTCTGTGCGCTTGTTCTGTATTTTTTATATTTAATAGATAGATCCCAGTTTTCTGTGATAACAAGAAACTCAATGGTCACCATGATGAAAATTAACTTCACAGCAGCAGCTTTTGATAAATTAGCTCAAGGTGAGCAGCCACAAAGCATGTCTCAGTTCTGAACCTTCAAGAAGACGAGTACTGGACTTTTTTTGGACTCTGGTTATAGCAAATAAACTATGTTTATTGTTAGGATTAAAAAAGTTGATTGGAGGTTTGTGAACCCCAGTTTTGTGTATGAAAGTCTCTACATAAAGGGCTCGCGACTCGCTGCAGTGGCACTGAATGTTGCCGCTGGACGTAAATGATGACGTGCAGAATCGCCCAGATGTAATCTGCGGGGATACTGGGCTGCAGAACCTATACTGACTTTAATCACTTAAGTTCACTGAACTTACTTTCTCAGGTCGAGTAATCTTTATTCAATCATTGTAATTCTGTTCTTACAGTGATGTCAGTGAAGCTGTTTGTGGGTTTGAAAGAAGCTTAAAAGACACATGTGGCCCTCCAACCTGTGTCAAGGGACGCTGTTGTTCTTTTCATCTCCTGAGGTGCAACAGTCTCAGTTCTCCTGTTGAACACCTGATGACGATCACAGCTGCCCTCAGGCTGTATGGATCCTGGAGCAGCACGCCTGCACAGGTTTTGTGCAAAAAGATGTATTTTCTGCAGATGTAGTAGTTCTGTCTAACCTTCATCTCCTCATATTAAAGCCACTCTGTGATACTTTGAAAAGTGACGTTCACACGCTCCACTGTGAGGATTTGATCAATTTAGCAAGAAAAACAGACTGATAGAAGCATGCACCGAAAAAAAGAAAAAGAGAAAGACAGAAAGACAGAAAGAAAGAATGAAGAAAAGAAAGGAGAGAAAGGGTGGTGCCGGTTTCAAGATGTCCAATGCAAATGAGGCTGTGCATCCTGGATCCTGTTAGGTGGATCTACTGTTTACACTTGTTATTGCCTGAGGAGAGGGAGGGGATGAAGGGGGGAGAGAGAGGGAGAGGGAGAGAAAGAAGGAAGAGAGCACTTACAGTTCAGCCCTCAGGCTATACTCTCCTTTTCTACAGTAAATATGTTAGATGAACAGATAGACAGGTCAGTTAATTAGGCAGTAAGACAGTCAGACAACATCAGAGCCTGATCTAACAGCACACTCACTCATCTGTACCTCTATACAACACTGTGGACTCCACCAGGCAAATGTAACATGAAACAATAGATTTAGCTCACAATGTCTTAACATTGTATAGGAACATTTAAAAAAGATGTTCAAGAAGTGACACAAAGACATTAATTCAAAATAAAATATATAAAATGCTGTAAGTCAGTAAGCGAGACAGAAAGTCAGTGTGACATTCAGTAAACAGTCAGATGGAGCTGCAGCCAATAAACAGGGAGGCTGATAGACAGTTTGGCAGTTAAGCAGGCAGACAAGAGGACAATTAGACAGGTACGTCTGCAGCTCGTAAAGAAGACGAAGAAGAGACAGACAGTCTATGAGTCCGTCAGAAAGAGCTGAAGAGAGCTGCACAATAAATGTGTGCTTATTTGGGCTAAATGGTACAAAACGTTGTCAGATATGAGGATTTAAATGTGAACGACTAAGACTCAAACAATTAAAAGATCAGTCAATCAACAGAAAATCAATCGTTTCAGTCATTTTCAGTCTCGTTTCCTGATTCCACCTCCTCAAAGACATCATCTTGGACGTTTTCTTTTTTATTCTGTAGGAAAACTAATGACTCGAGTAAATAATCTGCAGATGAATCAAATTAAACTAATCATAAACTGCAGCCCTAAATATTACTCTTGCAATCATAATGATGAATTATTTGTATTGCACCTGCAACAGAAATGCAGCTCAATACTTCAAAGTTACTTATGGACACAAACCAATTACAAATACAGTCAAATTTAAATCAAACTAAATGAAAGGTCAAATGCAGAGTCACATCAAGCGCTAATAAAGATGCAGGCCGACAGACAAAAAGCTGTAAATGAATCTAAAAGACAGAGACGCATTCAGACAAGGAGAGCTGCAGCTAGTAAAGATGACAGAGAGACAGTCAGTTAGTATGTCATTCAGACAGACAGAGAGACAGACAGACAGACTGAGCGCCACTTGCCAGCAGAGGCACAGATAAGCTGCTGGACTTTGCTCTGTCGGCCGTGGGTGTTGCAAAGAGGCCCGAGATAAAACCGCTGGCCTGAGAGACGAACACAGAGGAGGTGGCTGATTACATTTAACCTGATGATGTGTGTGTGTGTGTGTGTGTGTGTGTGTGTGTGTGTGTGTGGGGAGGGACAGACGGGGAGGACTATCGATCAAAACAGGACCATCGACTCAGGGTCGCAACAGATGCATGGCAGGAAAAAAATGACAGCAGGCGGCCTCTCTCCTTCTCTGTCCACCACAGCGGCAACAACAGCAGGTCAAAGGTCAAGGGAGCGGGTTTCTAAGAAGGCGGCTGGTTCTAATCCTGAAATTCATTCATTTTTCATGCTGAAAATCCTGATCCAGCTTGAATAATTAAGTGATGTCTATATGTTTCAAATATTCATATTTCCTGCTCTGTTTCCTCTTCCTGTTATAATTTTCATGATTCATTTGGATTGGTCTTCGCTGCATCCTGCGTGTGTTTGCACTGACTCAGTTTCCCTCCGAGGGTCATTAAAGTCTCACCTTATCTTATCTTAATTTCCGTGAGTAACATTGTCTCTGTTATGATTACACACAGAGCACCTGCTGGGTTCCTCAAGTCCACTCTGTAACATGATGCTCCGTGGATTTAAAAATAAAAGTCACGAGAGTTTGAAAAGTACTACAGTACTGTTTGGTGTGGTGTTTGCTTACAACGCTGCTGCAGTAGATCCAGCAGAGATAATCTGTCATATCAGAGGTTAATACACTGGCTGTTACAGACTCCTCCCACTCCTCTATAGTTTCAGGATGTTTGGATATGCAGTTGAGGAGGTGTGAGGTACAATATCCTCAGGACTTCGCACTGTTCTTTCCTTCTCGTGTGTCTGCGGAGAGCCTCAGGTCGGAGTTTATGATGTCAGCGCAGAGACGCAGGGGAAACCCCCGCGAGGCTTGTTTGTATCACTTAAATAAACCTTGATCCACAAAATCACCACTTCAGCTGTGGACCTGTGGGATATCACAGTGACATGAACGGGCAGACGGGCCTCACGGGAGAGGACAAAGCCTGTTTGATGGCTTTTATCAATAAAGGTTTACAAATGCATTCAAGTCCGATTGTCGAGGGATTCATACACATGCAGAGTTACCACAGAATGGAACATTTGTATGATTCAGAGACAATGTGCTGAGAGTGGAAAGATGTTAACAAGGCCTACATAACAACAGCTGAGAGCTGACATAACCACGCGACAACCAAACATTGTGGTTGCCATGTTGGAGACTTTCAATTCTTCACTTCACTTTCAAACTCTGTTTCTTCTACCACACAGCTTCAGCTGCAGCTTCCTCAGTGTGTGTTGCCCGGGCGTCTGCTTTCATTGGCTTTGCTTCATTTGGCCATGCCACTTGTTACATGGCAGTAAGAGCAGGTAAATATACTCTTAACTCTACCTGGATGTTCAGAAACAACACCAGGAGAGGTTTACAGACAGAGCCATCTTAAGTCGTTGGAAAGATGCGAATACATACAACTTCACCCTGGGCGGCGTGAATGGACTCGAACAAGCGACACGGCATCGAACATAACGTGGAGCCGGGCCGGGTTGTTTTGTACGACACACAGCTGCAGGCAAAGGAGGTGTTGGACGTTTATCACCATCTGAAGGGACTCGCATCTGCATTTGTAGTGTTTAAAGCCTGAGTCCTGAAGCAGAGCGGACGTCCTGGTTCTTCAGAGCTGCTTCAGTTTGAACAAAGACAGAACTGGACTGTGACAGTGTCAGGACGGTGTCAGGAGACACAAAATGTCCACAAGTGTGATGAGACCTTCAGGAATTTCACCAACATCTGGAGAGCATGTGTCGGGTCAAACACACAGAAAGTGTGTGTGTGTGTGTGTGTGTGTGCGTGTGTGTGCGTGACTGGCTAGACTTTAAGACAACACTACTTGAACTGACGTGACAGCCACTACTGTCCACTGCCTTGTAAATCACAGACATTAAGACAAACACACACACATGTCTGCACACACACATAAAGACACATAAAGGCACACAGAGCATGTCGGAGGCTGTGTTTGTCTCCGGCTCACAGATGGATGAAGACAGGGTGTCCATCCTTTGCCAAATGACAGAATCTGACGGAGCGATGTGTCAGCCTGCTCTGTTGAACCTGGCTGAGGTTTGGGGCTTACTGGGTGAGAACCACCACTTTGATTCTCAGTTTGAAATCGATTTGTCCGAGTCCGATTCTAAATTCTTCCTCGAGTAAAGTTTCACTTTATTTGTTGAGTTTCCATGTCTGTGTTTCTTCCGTCCGAGGTCTTGCCGGCGTTTTCTGTGGCATTTAGGAGCTCACCTGTTTCACCTGGATCACAAAAAACGGATTCAGATGAGAAGAAGAAACAAGCAACAGTCTGAGTTAACAACAACTGTAACAAACTTGGCCCGACCTGATCTGTGTGAGGAGGCTGCAGGATGACAAGATGGCTTGGCAAATATTCCCATGACACTGATTATTTGCTGCAAATATTTGCTGCGAATCAGAGAATTAATCTTTGTTCACAGCACAGATGATCACTGATTGTTTAATATCCGACCAGCTGAACATCTAATTGGCTGTGAGTGACTTTCTATCTGTGTATTATAGTGAAGGAGCCATGAAACTATTCCTGCGTGTGATGGCCGAGAGGCTGCCAACACAGGAACAACATAAATACACGCACACATACTGTCTATTATAGACTGTACAGGTGCATGACAGTGCCACACACACACATATACATTCATAATCCCCTGCAGTTATCTTATCACTCATCACAGGTGCGCATGTTAAAGGGACCCCACCTGTTACCGGTTTCCTGCTAGGAATGGATGCTATAGTACGTGCATCTGTGTGTGTGTGTGTGTGTATGTGTGTTTATGCATATGTGACTGCTTGCCATATATACTGTTACCTGTCTACCTGTCTGTCTCTCTGTTCATCTGTCTCAGGCAACAGAGGAACTGACGTTTAGCACCATTAGCTTGTCTTTGCAGGCTCATAACATCCAGTACAGAGAGAGAGAGAGAAATGAGAGAGAAACGCAGGTTTATAAACAGTGAAAACAGCAATACACCCCAACACCCCATGCTGAACAACGTGTTTCATCATTTACTCCAAACCAAACCCGATGTTTAGACCTTCTGTGAACAAGTGATGCAAGTGACACTAGTCCAGATAGACTCGTGTGGCTTTTGGGAGGGTAGAGCTGTCACCACTAAACCACTGTGTATAACCACGTTGTAACAGTGGCGTAAGGTACAACGGAGCCCAGTCCGTGCTCGGTACTAGTTATGAAGCACACACTCATTAGGTGTATGTTGGATTGTGCAGCTGAATGAGTTACTTAATTAGAATAAGCATATTATTTTGTTATGGATTGTTACAGACTATTAAAACGAAACATAAACCATGAGACGGCTTTGCCTTTACGAGGGCATTTAAAGCGAATGGAGCCAAATTGAATTTAATGCGAGTTCTTCTTTGAACACAGGCTGTTTCTGACTCACAAGGGCCCGTTCACTGCCAGTGCATTGTTTGGAGGGGCCCCACCCCACGGGCCCCAGCCGCTGCACTGTCTAAACTTACGCCCCTGGTGACGAGTGACCTGCTCCTAATATTGGAGGTCCTTACTTTAAAGACTTCAATGAGCTTAAATGGTTATTAAAGAAACGCATGAGAGTTTAACTGGAAGATTCTATGGATCACTTCCCCAGAGAAGAGTCGATCGCTGTCAGTCCACCCATGGTAGAGCCATGTTGCAGAGTGGACTTTCTTTCTCCACAACAAGGACAACATGAGAGCTGTTGGCCTCAGCGAACTGTGAGTCTGTTTCTTCTTCTTTGGATCTGTCCTCTCTCCTGATCGCTGCTTCACACCAGAATAAACTCAGATCAAGCCGTTTTGTGGCATGCATGCACTGAGACAGTCGCACCACCGTGGCAACTGCAGCCAGGCACTTGGAGTTCATTAGCTGTGTGTGTGTACAGCTGGACACACAAGCACACACACACGTAAGTGGGGGCGGGGCCTGTAGGGCCGTGAAGGCCAAAGCAGCCGAGAAGTTTGAATCCATGGACCAGCGGGGAAAAAGTGGGCAGGGGAAGTGGATGATTCTCTGCTGTTGACGTGCCTTTGAGCAAGATGCTTTGACCACAAAATGTCCAGTGTTCCACAACAGAGGACAGTGGTTGTAAAGAAAAAGCACCTTGAATGTATGTAATATGTATAAAATCTGAACATTAATATCCACAAACATACAGAAGGTGGTGAATTCAGTGTAACGGTCTTGTACATCACAGGTGTGCAGGTCCTTTGCACCTGTCTGCTGGAGGACACAGGTGTACAGGTGTCTGGGCGTGTACAGACAACGTTTGATGCCATGAGGTCATTTTCTGCACAACGTCGTCAACTTCAAACCGACAATTAGCCAAAATAAATGTAAATGCCTGTGAGGGTGGATCACGAACAGTTTCTTTTAGCAATTAATTAAAGTGCATTAATAACAGCAAAATATAAATCTTTTATTTTTATCTAGTTCTATACAGTATACACATGGTTTTCTCATTGCTGAAAACTCCTTTATTTTATTATTTTATTTCTTACTAAATTCCCAGGACATTTGTATGATTTGGTACTAATTATAGGGGAAATGAGACAAAGTTCATTTTTGGGGGATTTAGTTAAAATCATAAGCAGTTTTACAATTTCACAATTTACATTTCCTTAGAAGGCCTGTTCCATATATGTTCATTCATTAATCATGTATTACTGGAAACCTTATTCTTCATATGTTGAATAGTATGCTTCTCTGTAAACACATTTCACATTTTATATGCAGTGTACTGACAAAAGACTGTGGTTTATAATTTAATTTATAAAGTGCATCTACCCCAAGCTACCCCAGTCACTGCATCTACAGTACTTTCCACATAATTAGAACAAAATTGCATAATTCTTGACTGGAAAAGATTAAGAAACCATCAACCCGACAAAGTTAAGTGTTACAGACGAACATACTAATAATAAAACAGTAATAATGAAGAGAGATCTAAAATGCATTGAGTCCATGATCAGTATCTGCAGATGAGGGATGACTGACAGCTGCAGACTGACCCCCCCACCTCCACTCACTGACATGTTACAGAGGAATCTGAGGGACTCTCTCACTTTCACCGACCTGTTACTGCAGCTGATTTGTTTTTCCACTGCCTCCAATCAGAGGTCAAATTAACAGCAACACACACACACACACACACACACACACACACACACACACACACATTAAACTGAGAGGCCACTGCAGCACCCAGCTGGGGCAGATTAGTGGCCCCCCAGCCACCTATTGTGCTACCAGGGTACGATCAGGGGGTTAAAGTTAACACCCACACACGAGAGACAGAGAGAAGAATACCCCATTTACTGTTTCTGTGGAAGAGGCCACATGTTACCTGCACATGGCTCCTGACCTGCTTCTACTGTAGATACTAAACTAGGGTTAATACAAACGGAACTACAGCTAAAGACCACAGCGTATCTGTCTCACTGCCAAACTTTATATTTCATATTTCATTTGTTATAATATTTCAGTCTCTGCAGGGAAATTATTTTATTTTGTTTCCTCCGGGAGGTCAGAGGTCAGTCACCGCTGCACAACACTATTGTTGGAGCTGGATGGGATTCAGTGTCTTGCTCAAGGACACTTCAGTAGCAGACAGATGATGCCCTGACTAACAAACACATTCTGTCATCAGCACTGTTGTGTGCAGGGCAGCAGCGTGTCCTTTCCACTGAAAACCCAGAAAAACAAGTCGGGACTGTGGAGACAGATCGCCGGTGGACGCACAGGCTAATATGGTTTGGCGCTTGCTCGTGTTGTTAATGGGCCAAGTTGTGTTATGGATGTATCCATCCTGTCTGTTCATCCATCAGACTGTTTTTCTACCTTCCCAAACCCCAAAATGGACATGGTCTGAGGAGGGGGATGATGAAGAGGCGGAGGAGGAGGGTGGAGGTACCAAAAAAGCAGGGGGAAGGATTGAAGGCCAGTGGTGGAGGAGGGAGGGGGGAGCTGCCAGAGGATGAATGAGAGCTACTATGTCTGCTGGCTCTGGACTCTGTGCGCGTGTGCACATAAGTGTGTGTGTGTGTGTGTGTGTGTGTGTGTGTCCAAGGGCTCCTTGAGGAGAGCCTGACAGCCTCTCACGCTCAGGTAGACAAGCTCCACTTATTTTCACAGCACAGGCTGAAAACACGGCGGCGGCGCACAGTTTGGGCCTCTGCAGACACCGTAGAAATGATAATTCTTTAATAATGTTAATAATGTTTTCTGCACGTTCTGGTCCAGTGCAGCCTGAAAATAGAACTTGTTGTTTTCTACATTGGTAGTCGGCATTTATTGTCTTACTCATACTCTCACTGTTCGTTACAGTGATCACTCAGTGGCTCATAATGAGGACTAAAGAGGAAAAACAGCACACATCCTTACTGACAGAGTTGAACCATTGCACTGTGGGGTTATAAGATAAATAACTACTTCAGACACAGCTGTAATGGTAACAGTGTGAGCTGATGATACACTTCAATACAATAAGCAAGAGGAAAGATAAAGCTGCACAGTCTGCAGGAGGCGGATTCCCGATTAAACCGCTTTATTATGAAAATCAACCGCAATAAAAGTTTTATGATCGGTGCATCCCAACAGCCTCATGGCATATTACATATTAGGCAGAAACAAAGCACCAAACTTCAGCTACAATAGTTTAAATGCAGGAAATGTTTTGGAAATACAAAAGCCAAAGATAAATATCAGCTTTTGGGATAATTTCCTCAGAGTCCTGCCTTCTGAAACACTGAACTGAAATGTAACGTTAACGGCCATAGCTAATGCACAACTGGTCCACATTTCACTGACTCAAAGGGCGCCTGCATCATTTACCATGGATGATACATTTACATGTTGCAGGTAGAGATAAGAGAATAATGTTTACGTCTTAAATAAAGAAAATGCCCTGAAATGAGACTATTTGCTCACTAAATACCTGAAAACCAAGTTAATAAGTCTGCTGCACTGAGCAGAGCAGGATCAGTTAGGCCCCGGGCCGTCCTGCTGTGTATTTGAATAGTCATTAGTGCCCAGAGCCATCTTTACTGTCCCGTCACCCCCTCCCGACCCCACCCCACCCTTATCACTGAGTGGGACACAGAGAAAATGATCCGTCAGAAAACATATTCCTCATCACCTGGTGGCAAAACACCGAGGCTTCCTTTACAAAGTGTCTGCCTCGCTGGAACTTTATTTTTTATTTTTGGAAGTGAAGGAATGTCGGAGCCTGAAATACTTGTAGCTTCTCTTCTCCGGCTCTTTCTTTCTGTCTCCCTCAGTATCCCCTCCCTCCCCCCCACTCTCACTCCCTCCTGTCAAAATAAACACATTGAGAGCTGCCCTTCTTTTCATTCAGACGCTCTGAGCTGACAGCCTCGTTTAGGGCCCTGCTGTCCTCCAGCGTGTGTGTGTTTCTTTAAAGTATTTATAACACACATTGAAAAGAAGCTCTTTTTTTTTGACACCCCATCCCTTCACCTCCCCCCACCCCCCTCCTTCTGCACCGGCGTGGTATCTGACATAACCGGCGCTGGGTTTCTGTCCGCGGCCCTGCGTTCCTGGCAGATAGAGGGGCCGCCGACCGCCGCTGGGGGAACTTTCCTGGCTCGAGGAAGCCGTGGGACAATCACACCTTTCATGGGCCGGAGAGAACGCCGCCCGTCCAGCGGCTCCTAGGCCACGGCCCGGGGAATTTCTCTCCCTCCCTGGACCCTCTCGCCCTCCTCTGCTGTTTCTGTCTCTAACTTGTGTTCTGAGCCACTTGTTCATTTCTGCCACCAGCGTGCTCTGCTGGAGCTCTTGCATGTTTTCATATGGCGGCCATTTTGCTTCTGAGTTCTTGATGTTGTGTTCTTTGGTGCTGCACTCGTAACATCATTTCACCTTGAGGGTAATTAGGCTGTAACTGAGCAAACATTCAATTCAGTTTTATTTATATAGCACCATATCAACAAAGGTGTCTCAGGACACTTTATCGTATGGAGCAGGTCGAGAACAACTCTTAAACATGAGAGAAAGGTCCTGGCTTAGATTCAAATCAGGGACAGTGCAGGTACACATCATGCAAGCAGTCTCCTCATCACTACTGTGACGTACAGAAAACATCTGTAGGAAAATCTCAGATGGGTAAAAATGTACACTTCCAGAAAGGTCGTAAAATGTTGTTACATACATGACTTTAATATTGTGTTGACGTTGGACGTAACATTCATATTGTGTTTCCATCTGTCAGATTAACACGAAAAACACTTCTTTCACACAAAAGTGAAATTTCTCACTGAGCTAATTTGAAAATAAAGTAGAAGCAGCTCTTCCTGCAAAACAAACTCAGAGATCCACTTTAAAATAAGAGGATGTCACTTTCCACGGGATTTAAACTACAGAATGATCGAGTTCACCAAAAACCAGTATATCTGAACTGGATTATAGTGATGCTCACATCACCCCACTTTCTCTAGAACCCCAGTCTAGATGTGGCCCTTTTATTGAATCTGCTTCCAGAATGAAATCCACTTACTGAATCTGAATCCTTTCAACTAAAAACATCAGATATCTATCTTATTTAGGCCTGTCCCCCCCCCCCATACGTAAAGTAGGAGGGTCATACAGTGTGTTAGCACTAAGATCAGACTCGTACTTAAGGAAAACTGTTTTTCTGATCTCAAGAAAAAATCTGTCAAAAGAATGAAATGATCTACTCGTCTGTCATGTCCTCTCCACCTTGCTGTACCTTCTCCACCTTGTTATTCTCCCTTAATCTCTCTCTCTGTCTCCCCGGTGAAGCCACCTTGGGGTTTACACAGCGACCTTTTTGCAGGTTTAAATTTAGAATCACCTTCTTTTGGGCCACGGCTTCTACCGGGGGTCGTCCTAAAGAGAGAGAGAAAGAGGGGGGGGGGAGATTTTCTAAACTCGTCCCTGTAAATTGGCAGGTTTTTTGAAAACCAATTTGGAAAGGCTCAGTTTGGAAGCATGAGGGGGCCGGTTGTGATGCTGCGCTGTGCGCTTCCCGTAAACGCGCTGAGTAGCTTTATTCAAAGAGCTGCGGTAAAAAGGCCAAATAAAGATCAAATCAACATGGAGGAAGCTGGCGGGGAGGGGAGGGTTCCTGTGCAGCGGTGGGGGCAACCTGGGACATGGAAAACGCAAGAAAAAACACAATCAGGGTAGCAGAGTAAGTCGCTTTGTAAAGGAATGCTAAATGAATGTAATGTAATCACAATAAATAAACACAACTAGGACAAATAACAGCATGAATCATTCATTAAAATGTGCGTGTGATGCTAAGTTATCTGAGATCTGGAGCGTCTGGAAAGTAATACGAGCGCTCAGATGATCAGTTTAGCCATTTTACCTAAAGCACATCTGTACGAGTCAATGTGTGTGAGCACAAATGTTTAATGCCTCATTGTGTGGAACAAGAGACTACAGCCATGCTAGCAGCTCTGACGCTGTGCTAGCCAGATGAGCTAAATGCTAATGCTGATGTTTAGCAGGTAAACTATTTACCGTGTTTACCATCGTTGTTTAGCATATCAGCATGCTAACATTTGCTCGTGCACAGCTGAGGCTCATGGGAACGTTTAGTTTGGACAAAGCAAAGTTTTCATTTCAGTCTGGACCAAAGTAGTGCGACAAAATGGCTATAAATGTAGCTACAAATCCAATAAGTTTGGTCAAATTGCCATCATGTTCTCTTCCAAATGGGTTTGGTGTGACTGGTGCATTGTATTTAGATACTTTCTCTGCTAATACTTGTTTCTTTAATCTTTTAAAGCCAAACACGAGACCCCTGCAGGCTTGTAGCTTGCTCATTCGTGGAGACGGCGGCTGCAGTCAGTTTGTTTTCAGGCCATTACAGTGGATTCCAGTGACATCCCAGAGTCACGGCAACAAAGATGTTAAAATGTACACAGGCTCTTCTCAAATCTCTCCTGCAGCATAATCCACTCCTCTCTTCACTGGGTCCATGTGCTCAGCCAGTACATCACTAAATACACTTAGAGGTTGATAGTGGAACATGCAGCAGGAGCGGTTTGAAAGGTTTCTCTGGACATCTTGATCATTGTTTTACATGACTACAGGACTATTTGATACCCAGGTTCAGAAAGTGATTTAATGTGACGCAATCCTTAAAGTTATTTAGTGAATGCAGGACTTTAATTTGAAAAGGAAGATATTTACATTGTAATACAGGTGCTTAAAGGATTTGAGTACTTCTTCCACCGCTGTTGAAATGTGTAGACTTTATTTCAGGTGGAGTGAGCCATGAAAAAGTGTTATAGAGGCACGGGATGAAAACACACACACACACACACAACACACACCCTGACATGGATCAGCAGAGGGGTGGGGCCAGTCCTGCAGAGCAGTCTTGCATCCTGGTGTCACGTCAGCCTTTTTAATTCCTTCCAGGAACCTGTGAGGATTTTCACCGTGCTAACAATGTGTACTCATGCATGACTCTCACACACACACACACACACACACACACACACACATACACACACCACTCTTTCTCCCCATTCCCCTCACATTCTGTCCCGTCCTCTTTCTGTCTTAAGTACAAAGACCTGCGTGTGTGGGGTGGTTTGCTTGCATGAGTGTCAATGTACCTGAACGAGTGCAAATCTTGATCTTTATCCCCACATTTCTTTAACGCGGCCTGTTGCTTTTCAGTTCCCCCCTCCTGTCGTCTCCTAACACACTTATCCAAACGGAGCTGCAGTGACTCCGCTCTCTGTCTAAGCTCCATCATCTCAGGCAATCAAGTGCAGTCAATGTTTCTTTCATGAAAGGCTGCATTTCGCCTCATCGTAATTTCTCCTCAACCTCAGTTTGGCCAGAAGCCCCTGTATCTATAGCCTCATTCAGAACAGGGCACGCAGTCGCTCAGCGTTTCGCTGTCGCCACGCTGAAACCAGGCATCTGCAGAGAATACGAGCTTTTCAGTTTGCACCATTTTAAAATCACATATGAAGGTTTTGAGAGGGTTCACAGGTCATTATATCCACACTTACAACATGAATTCTGCCTCCTAACAGAGAGACAGTGTCATAATACACACTGTATAGTCATATTTATAGTATACTGTCTATAAGAAACCCACATGCTTAACTAACAGGAGCACAATGTGACACAGATGCTTGTCAATATAAAATGCCACTTTAGCATTCACACAGTTCAGCATCCAGCTTTCTAATATGAACGTCTTTTCACTTCTGCTTGTGTTGAGTTTTGTAGAATGAAACAACGATGTTTCCTAAGAATGCTTTGGTGTTGTACCACAGCGCTCGTAGCGACCGGGGTTCAGGTCTGTGACCCGCGTGTGATTTGGCCTAAAAATTCACTTTGAAGGAGGTTTGGAAAATGTTGTGCATCTGGTTGCATGTAGGGGAGGTAAACACGTCTGTCTCGTGTCACTCTTCACTTTTAACCAAGACACCGACCTTGTCTTTACCAAGTACTTTGAGTTTCCTCTGAAACAATGTGGCACCAAGCAAATATTGTACACTAACTAGCAGATAAGATCAACAGGAACATTCTGCACCTTTATAGATTTGTTCATTAAAGTTTTTGCTGTTTTATTCATTAATAAGATAGAAATGTCCTTTTTAGAAGACAGGGTTAAACAATATGTTATTCTATTCAATTTAAGTGTGAAAGTGGCTTTTGTATTTTAGACTTTATCAGTCAGTTGGAGCAGCTGATGAGAAATTACTACATTAACTTAAAGAAATAAAGGGAACAGCTCTGATGTCCCGAAGCAACTGTGGTCCCACTTTGTAACGTCTTCAATCAAAGATAAATGGATTCAAACGCCAAATAAGAAAGAGTGACTGCTCAAAGGTTCACTGAAAGCTGTCCTGCAGAGCAGCGAGTGAGATGCTGGTTCAGAGCAAACAGAACGCACAGGGATAAAACGGGTCGGGCTGGTTTTGTGTAGACTTTAACGATGGTTAAGGGAAGGTTAAGGGATATCTTGGAGCCCTTCCCATCTATCAAAACGTTTTTTTTTCCTTCTGGTATCATCTGTAAATTAGCAAAGTGGAATAGTCACAGAAATCAACACTCAAGAGCATGAAAAGCTTTCAAATGCCCCAGATTATTAAGTTTGACCATAATGAATCTGACAAAAACAAACGTTTAATTTAAAAGGTGCTTTATATATGTGCTTATATAATATTACATATTTGTTTTTTACAATATCGTAAGACTTGCTATGGGAAGTTGGGACGATGTACTGTGATGTAGCTCGGTTGACAAAGTGTAACACTTTGTACACACAAGTGTATATAATATGTACATCATATGTTATGAAATTACATATTAAGAGTTTTTCAAAGGACGATTTGTCTTTTTTTATTAACACACAGACTTGGACATGAGTTAGAGGCACTGAAAGGAAAACAAAGAGCAGCTGTAAATGACCTTTTAGTAACGAACCATTTATCACCCGACAAGCACCTGCCTGGCTTTTCCTCCATCCGGCCTGTGTTTGAAGTTGAATGAGACTGAAGCCAAATAAAACACCTTAGGGCCTGTTTGCTAATAAAGAAAGTTAATTAAAACGTATTGTCCATTGAAACCAATTACATGACTTAGGAGAAGGTGGAGTGGCACATTAAATGAGCACATGGATATGAGCTATATGTACAGTAAATATTTCAGAAAAGGTATAACGTCTTTTATTAAGTTTGTAAAAGCAAACAATGTCGGAAGAGCCTGTCGGTTCACACCTCTTATTACAGTTACACCCCATTCAGGCTGTTAAGTGACGCGGGTCAAACCCACGTCAGCACGTCAGCGACCCCCCTCGCCTGTCAGGGCTGGATGCAGGGCGGAGGCTGTTGAGTGGACCGGCATCACCCGCAGGACTGCTGTCTGAAAGGGGTTTTGGGGTGTGTATTGATTCAGACTTAGAACTGACTTCAGTAAGCAGCATCTCAGCCGGATTCTGGCCGAAGGTGAGCCATGAAATAGGTTGATTCAGTCAGGCGTTTTGGATTTCCTGCGGTATCTTATAGCGGAGGCACTACATTTATATGAAACTTCATATTAGGCATCTATAGACAGTATCTACACTGATTATGAGATCTCTGCGCGCCTCTGTTAACAAACGTCCTCGGGGAACCCTGCTACCCACACGTATCCTGTCATTTTATATTCAAATGTAGCGAAGACGATCAAAACTAGCTGAGTTCTAGCTGTTAGCTGTTAGCTACTAGCTGTTAGCTGTTAGCTACTAGCTGTTCTGGGGTCACCAGTGATTCTTACTGACAGTTATATGAGTGGCACATTTACGCAAACTCTCGAATGTTCAACTGTTGCCATTCAAAAAGATCTCTGCAGAGATGCTCCTGCTCAGTTAATTCTCATGAGCCACCGAACTTCTCTTTTATTTCTATTGTTCACAGGAAACTACAGGTTTCACAGGATCTCTTGAATCATTGATCTCTGTGTGATCTCTGTCAATCTAAATCTAAATCAGTGCCACAAGACGACTTTTCAGGAACTATATAAACACCAGGTATTTAAGTAAATACCAAGAGATGTCCTGTCTTAATGCCAATCTGAGGACCTTTGAGCCGATCAAACGGTTGGGAAATGTTTAGTAAACGTTAACTGATAGATCGGACTTCTGTCAATCAAACAGGAGACTCGTGACGAATGAAAACAGTTTGAATCTCTGAGCTGTGCAGTTCAGCAGCACAGTGCACTCAACCTCTCTAACACACACACACACACACACACACACGTGCACTCAACCTCTCTCCCTCTCTAACACACACACACACACACACACACACACAACCTCTCTCACATACATACCATACATAGATAATACATACATCTACACACACACTTTCCCTCTCTCCCTCTCTAACACACACACACACACACACACACAGGCTCATTCTGTTTCAGGCAGCGGCGGACGAGACGGAATTAGTGATACGGTGGGTGATTTTTCACTGCTAAAGGTGCAGTCCGCCAAACCAAATAAATAACACCACCATTCATTCGCTTTTCCCTCCACCGCCGGTTTCCCTTCCCTTCTCCTGGTTAACGCTGAGAAAACACAAACACACACAAACACACATTCAAACAAGCGAAGATGTAGACCCCCTCAAACAGCAATACACTGACAACACAGAGGCAGCAGGCAAGTACACGCCAGAAACATCGATGTACACGTGTAGACACACACACGGACTGAACATACAAACACGTACAGTGAAAACACACTCCCCTTCCCCACATTTGGACATAAATAGCAGGATAAAGACAGAGGCCAGAGTCCGTTTTCAAAGGAGCTGGTTGAAGTGAAAAGAGGTCAGAGCAGCTCTGAGAAGAAACACACACCTCGACTGACCCGAAGTGGACTGCATATATCCTGCTCTCTCAACACTGCTGCTAATGTTGTGATGCAGGTCACAGGGAACGTTCAATACACTTACATGACAGGATTGGCAACAATATAAATGGCCAAGGATGCAAGACTAGTTTTAAATGACAAGCTTTTTCCCCAAAGAATATTATTATTATTATTATTATTATCATTATTTGCTTGGACCTCTGCATTCCTCTCATCTTTTAAACTTAAAAAAAACAAACACTGCATCATAATGTCCCGTATTCTGTCCCACTGCTTCACTGAATCGACCCTGCGGTCAGAACACGCTCAGTCTCCTGATGCACAGCACTGTCATGTAGCGACATTATGCAACTGTGACTGAGTTCAGGCATCGCCTGTATTTTGGAGTAGAGGTAAAGCTTAACAAAGATAGTGAAAACAAAGACGTTCACTTACAACACAAACTATCTCGAAGTGAAAATGACAGACAGTATATGCTGCCATGATGTGCGTGTGGTATCTACGTCCAGATAGATCCTCGAGTGTTTTGGGGTTATATTTGAAATGACAGTTATTGTCGCCTTGATGCGGGTGAATGGGTGTAACTCAGTGGGGAGACTGGAAGTGAATCTGGTCTGAGTGGAAAGGAAAGATCATTTCACCACTGGGGAGACAGGGAAGTCAAGTGTTTCCTTGTTCTCTCTATTAATAGTTTAAATAATTATTAAAGTAAACAGAAAAACAGGGATTGGAGTTAAATATATTGCATGTGAATGCTTCTTCTATTGGTGCTGTGTTATAGGCTACTGGTATTAAAAGAATATTATAAAAGATATTATAAAGATATTGATGATAAATACTGTAATACTGGCCGTATAAATCAAACCCATACAAAAGCAGAATCTACCGTTTTTGTTTAAAGGGTTGAAATGTTCAAAATGTTTCACAAGAAATCTAGTGAATGCTGAGCATTTCTACAAATAGGAAGTCGATTTGAAGTTATATTAAATTGATCACACTGTATGGCAGAATCAGAAATGTTACATACATCTTTTAAATGTTTGTTTTTGGATGCTTGTTCTGAATTATGCATGCAGACTTTTAAAAGTCTATCAAATCTGATCAGTTGTTGTCTTTGTACCTTGAAATGATTTAAATAAAGATTTTTTTTAATGATTTAACATGACATTTAACAGACGGAGTCACGCTGCAGGATCCTCATTAGGACACGCTGGACTTCATGAGTCTTCAGATGAAGTTGGCTCACATCTTGTTTCGGGTCCTCCGCCAAAGTTTGACAAACCGTCGACATGCAGACAGGCCCAAAGTGGTGACTGACATTTAAATCCATTCCTGTGTCTCACCTTTTAATGATATTTCTGTTTCACAGAGAGAGAGCTGGCTGCAGCTCTGAGTCTGGAGGCGGTGAAGCAGGAGTAATGAGTGGGACATTTTGGAAGTCAACTCACTGTTACTCTGCCAGGGAGGTTTGTATGGAGACAGAGGGAAATTAACTGTATCAATGGGGAATGTGTCCTGCTCCAGGTACAGGTGAGGTTGCAGTCAAAGCTAAACAGAACAGGTCCAGTTCAGTTCATTTCCACAGTAAAAACAGAGGGAGAGACCCAGAGGGTGCAGTTAGTGCAGCTACATCCTCAGTCTGTTTCCTTCAAAACATCCGCTCCATGAATCAGACATCTTATTTACCGAGTGGCCCCCTCCTTCGCCTGTCCCTCCATCCCATTCCCTCCTCCTCTGGCCGAACACCATCACCCCACCCGTCTCCTCCCCTGTCTCTCCTCGTACGCCCACAAAGAAGAAGGCTCTTTAAAGGTCTTTGGTTACCATGGTGGTTCTCTATAAAACCGCCGTGACTCAAAGAGCCCTCTGATTTCTTAACAGGAAAAAAAACTTCAGATCAGAATAAATAAGCAACTGTGGTTCTTTACGTTATTTTTAGTCCACTAACTCGGACCATTTCACTTGTTCTTAAAGGACTTTCATGTGTCACTTAAACACCTTTTTATTATACTTACCACTAACATATTCACTGTGAACTACAAACATTACCTACAACATAACATTCATGTATTATTGGTTTACATAAAGATAACGAACACAATTACAGCATTAATTTACGTGCAAAAAATGCTTCCGTAATGTTATTGGTTTTTATAGTAGTACAATACACATTCCTGCCATTAGCTCCAGATTATTTCACCGATCATGTGCCATCAAACACAGCAACGTGCCACCAGACGGCAGCTAAGATTTCTAGCTAGCAAGCATGAATGAAAAAAAACTTTGAAAAAATACTCAAATGCTTTGAAAAAAAACATGTTTGCATGTTTGTGGAGGATGCACACAATGCGTTTTGTTGAGTAACACTAACTGTACTGGTGCAAAGTCCCAGTGTGGTTTCATGCTACAGCAAACAGTCACTGAGGAGTGACTCTGTTCAAAATACAACCGGAGAGCAGCTGGTGTGTCTGTTTACAGTGCAGCCAAACAAATTCCAGTTAACGCTGGATTGCATGCTACATCGTTTCCTGTCATGTGTGCGGTGGCAGACTCCACCACTAAAAATTATTTTATTCGTTTTTATTACATAATGAGGTAAATTAATTGAGTGGCTATTGCTGAAAAATAACGAACATAAATAGCATCATAAACTGGTGACGGTGAAATATGTTATATGTGTCATATGTTAAAGCAGATATCATGTTCATTAGCAGCTCAAAAACCTTTAAAACCTTTATGTTTAAACTTACTTCACTACTTAGGTAATAATGTGTTCTGCCGTGTTCTGCTGTGAACGAAACAAAGACAACCTGGAAGCCTGCGATGCATTTTACATTGTGCGGGGAAACGTTACTTTACGGCACAGAAAGAGAAAATGCAGTGTGACTTGAAGCAAGACAGGAAATAAGAAGATTGAAAATAATCACTTTCAATATATGAAGACAGGATTAAGAAATCACATTATGACAGAAGCAAATGAGGTATTAGCCTCATTAATTAAACTCTCACACTTAAAAGCATGAAAAGAAACTCGTGCATACACGCCTACTTGTGGAGTTTTGATTAGTTGAAACGTCGCCTTCATTATTTCTCTCTCATTAAACAGTAACAAGTAGTCGTCACTAAATCGCAGCCTAAAAATATCACTTCCTCTCCGTAAATCCTCCTCACCTCTCACACATACCAGGGCGCAATTAAAGTGCATTTAATTTTAGTCTCATCTGGCATGTTAGCCGTACAAAGGTACCAGTGTTAGCTAGAGGCCAGAGAGAGAGAGAGAGAGAGAGAGGCAACACACAGAGGTATTTATAGTGAAGAAATTAGAGCGCACACTCTAGTCTGCATGTGATGGACGAATAAAAGCGACAAAGAGGTGAAGGGAGAAAAGAGAACTTAATATTTGTTGTGTTCAGCAGCACGGTGAGAGAAAACTTCAGAGAACACAAAACATTAAAAAAACAACGTTTTAAATGAATATTCATATGTTTTAGAGTCGAGATTCATAATTCAATATCTTAAAACCAGTGTTTGGTATGTTGTATACAACATAAACTGTTAAATTAACCTAAAAGGCATATATTAATAACATATTGTAACATTGCAGTTCTTGTTGTTGAAAGAAAACAGAAACTAAATATTTCTTCACATCTTCAACATTTAAAGTCCCCCTCCAGGGGTGTCTCATCGTAAAATGTTTGAAAACTAAAATATTAGCATTTTTCTGATGAGGCAGAAGGAGTAGACGTCATTTTTAATAAGATAAATGAGATCATTTGATTGTTGAGCATTTTTATGTCTTCAAACACATCTGGATGGGATCTTCATGTTAGTTTTTTCACAACTTGGGGACATAGGAAACGTGAACACACAACACGGACGTATCCTCCACATATCCTGTGTTTCACCAGCTAGTCTCTGTCTTCTGGTGCTAAACACAGCCACCTGCTGCGGCCGAAAACGACGGTGAGAGGGAACCTCAACACTGAAGCTGCAGCCGAACAGAAAAACCGGCTCCGTAAAGTTGAGGGGAGCTGCAGATTCAGGCGGTACGAGCAACTCATTCCACTTTTCTTGTTGTCTTCACACTGTCATTTCATTTACAGGTAAAATTATTTTGTATTAAAACACAAACATCTGTTTAAGCACAGGAGATTCTGTCTTTCTTGTTTCTGTCAGAGGCAAAAGAAGACGACGACTTGAGCACAATAAAGAAACGAAGCTACCAAAACTCACACCCACTAACAGACACGAGGACATCCTTGTTGTTTGACTACCAGGTGACCTCAGAGCTCAGGTGACACGTGTGGACAGCAAAGAAACACTGCAGCTGTGAGCAAAGACAGGAGGAACATTTTCAAAACAGAACAAGAACCTTTTTAAAAATCTACGAGGCCAAACTGAAGAAGCGCACGGCGGGACAGAAGTTGATGAGAAATTACAACTTCTAAACTAAACTGTCACATCACATCAGAACTCAGTGGTTTAAATATTATTACTTTGAGTTTAGCTGCTACACCCGGCAGCATAAAGAAACGTCTGAATGTGAGGCATGCGAGTTGTCAGGGTGGGACACTTTTGTCTGACTACAGAGACTTTTATGTATGGATCGTTCCCGGTCTATAGTTTTATTAACTAAACAGCCTGTACCTTCTCCAGCGGCCTCCCCTCCTCCCTCTTTCTGTTCATTGTTCCATGTTTAGGTGCTGCGCTGGCTGGTTAATAGTTAACCTCGGGCTCGGCCCCGGCGGAGAGCGAGGGGAGGAGGCGGCAGCCATGAAGAAACAGTGACATTTCACTGCCATTATTCATCTGTGCTTTGTTCCTGCAGCGCTGAGGACTGTTTGCACTGGGATGGAGTGCAGGGCGGAGGGATGCTGAGATGGAGGGATGAATGGGGTAGGGTGTGGAGGGAGAAGAGAGGGGAGGTGGGGGGGTGATTGGGGGTTTGAGAGGTGAAGAAGTCATGGGGTTAAAGTGTGAGACACCTATGAGGAGAGGATAAGAGAGACAAAGACCTCTGTTTCTGCCTCACTATCTCTGGCTTTTAATCCTCGTCATCTTCTTTCTTTCTTCTTTTGTGTCTCAGTTTTTAACTTTCCTTAATGTTCTTTTTCACAGTTGTCGACACACACACACACACACACATATACAGGGCCCACACACACTCATACACACACGCTCTTCCCAGCTGTTTACATGGTGTGTTTGCACAATATGGTGGCTGGGAGGAGGAGAACAGCTAAGGAGGGGCAGGGATGTTAACCTCAGTCACGGATGTTCTCTCCTGTGTCCAAACTGTCACAGATAACCTCGTCAGCTGCTGCACTTTTTTGTTTCATGATTGTTTCAATAAGTGAACTTCTGAGTCACAAACCCCCTGATGAGCTAATCATTGCTCTTATATATGGATCTGTGTTAATACTTCTGTATTTGTCATGCAATAAAAGTCTGTGCCGTGACGTGTTGTTATTATTTGGCTGATACCATTCACGGAAGATCCTACTTGATAAAATGAACATGTATCAGTGAACCGCCAGTTCAAGTGGAGCTTGATTTCTCAGGAAAGTCATTTCACATGAACAGGAACTTCTGTGATATTTACGAAACATATAGGGATTTATATGACTACGACCAAAACGTTCAAACTTTGACCATGTAATTTACCCTATCCTTAACATCATCATCATTTATTTAATTACTATAAACTCTCTACATCCCGGAATTTCCTTTTAACACTGAAAAGTTATTGAAACCAAAAACCTTTTAACATAATCAACAAACACTTTCTTGTACAGAAAGGTCACTCTCTAGGATCTGATGTGAAAATGTTTTCTTCTGCACATGAACTGAGAATATGTTGGAAATGCATACCGTACTTTCCGGACTATTGAGCACACCTGTATATTTGGAAGTCGCTTTGGATAAAAGCGTCTGCTAAATGCCTAATTGTAATGTAATGTAAGCCGCACCCTCTGAATTGACGCGCGAAATGACTGAACTGAAGAATTTAGCGTGAGTGCGTTTGATTTAAGGTGATTCGAACGGTTTTATTGGTCCACTGTGACCTGTTGGGTATCTTCACTGGTTTGGTGTGACGAGCCTAAATGTATTGGCGGCATGACGGCGTGAAAAAAGTAGAAAAAAGCTATAAGTATATAAAATGTACTGTTCGATGTGGACGTGTTTACTATCGATCGGGTATTTGTTAGCATCCTTTTACTAAACCCAGCTCACTGAGAGGTGCCCCACTAGCAGAGCTATGTTTTTATATGTGGGTTTGTCGGCCTGCCGTGTGCACACCGGTGCTTTCTCACTATTCCAGTGATGTGCAGAGACGCAGCGTTGCACCAACCAACACAGGGTGGATGAAGACTGTTCGGTCCCACTCAGACGCAGGAACGGTTGGACCAGAGTCAAGTTCTGCACCAACACAACATGACGTTATCAGGCAAGGCACTGCATTGGCCAATCAACTACATGCAAACACACATTCCTGGTAGATACTTTGGAACATGAACGCTGTATTTCTGCTGTTTACCTCTCGATCTATATAAATGCCTCCGTGATGACTCTCTAGAGTTGTAAAATCCTGTCACTAACCGTTTGTTGTGCAGTGTTTTGGTGTCTGATAAGCTTTTAAATGCATTAATCTGTTACTCCAACTGTACCACTTGGGATCGTATTTCATTGTCTGTTCCTTCCACGACACACCTTGTTTAGAAGGAAACTCCGCAGGGAGTCTTTAGCCAGTGTATCAAAAACCTGGTGCATAACACAATCCCTCAAACAACACAGTACATCTTAAGGGCTTCATCCTGATATAATACAGTTCAATGCGAAATATTTTAAGTCAATAACATTAAGTCAAGGGATGTATCATCTCCTGTAGAATGAAATAAAATAAAGGCACTCGTTCAGGGCGTTACTGTTCTGCCAAGCAACGACTAAACTTTGACAATTTTGCTTTGAAACACAAAACATGAGCATTTACCTTCTACATCCTGCATCTGGTGTCTACGCCCCATTGAGGGACTGATGCTCGAAACTTGCTGCACCTAAACACACGCACACACACACACACATACACGCGGTACACTTTGCATGTGAGTAAAAGGCATGTAGTGTGCATGTGTGTGCGTGTGTCTATCTGTATACAGTGGAGTATATTCTTATTTAGATCACTGACACACACACACACACACACAGACACACGCAGGTTGTGCAGAACAATGGCTGGCTTTGACAGAGCCGGCCTGTCAGGAGGAGATGGGCTGGATCTATTGTGTGCTCTGTTTACTCACAGACTCACCTGGCACTGAGCTAATAGCACCGGCTCTATCTGTCAGTGGAGGGGATGGGGGTCTCAGCCCACACACACACACACACACAATCAGTCACATATACCATGCATGAGACACACACAACAGGATACAGTTCGATATCCATCTGCATGAAATGAACACAAACATAATCATAAGGCTTGATGAGAAAGTGATGTGTGGGGTATTTTTTTAAATCCTTAACCATGTGCCTGCATGTGTGTGTGTGTGTGTGTGTGTGTGTGTGTGTGTGTGTGTGTGTGTGTTCGGTCACACCTGGGTGTCCTGGGAGGTTCTGGGCAAAGGGGAGGGTTTATGGAGGAGAAAGAGAAGGAGGAGGAGGAGGAGTAGGGGGTTCTTTCAGGTTTTTACCACTGTGCAAACACACACACACCAACCACAGTTAATGGGTTTTGATGGGATCAGTTCGAAGCCTCAGAGTGACCCTGCCCCAACCCCACCCTTGTTTGATCGACAAGGGCGAGAGAAGAGGAGTAAGAGTGTGCACGGGTGGGGGTGGTGGTGGTGGTGGTGGTGGGTGGGGGGGTGGGGTTTGTGTGTTATTTAAGACCCGAAGAATCAAAATGAGTAAAATGAGGTTCGTTACTTCTACATTTTTCTTATTGTTGACAAATCCTCCTCCGTCTCTCAACACTTTTACTTCTCTGAACTGTGTGTGGCACTCAGCACCAACCCGCCGGTTTCTACTGAAGACGTCAATCTTTTTAAAACAGCTCAATAATAAATAGTTGCAGCTCAGTCGTTTCCTAACACACTGTAGTTTTGAGAAAACTCCACTCAAAGAAGAGTAAAAAGCGAATTAGCTGGGGACTATTTCCAGCAGCGGATTAATACACACTGAATGCTGTAGTGAGTATTTCTGGCCGCAGGACAGTGTGTGTGTGTGTGTGTGTGTGTGTGTGTGTGTGTGTGGGATTGAACGACGGTGTGTGTTCATGGTAAAGAAGGAAGGTGTCGCCCAGTGCAACAGTGTGACAAATTTATGTTTTTAATAGTTTCTCGACAACAATGGAGCTCTATGGCACAGAGCAATAAACAAACAATACATTTCCATGAGCACTTTGACTGTTGTACAATATATCCCATAATAATACTTTGCTTTAATACAGACAGATTTTCATACAAGGACAGGACTTGCTGTGGTTGGGGCTGAGCATTAATTCAACTGCTCAGCAAATGAAATGTATAAATGACTTAAACAAATAAAGATGAGGGAACCGATGAACAGGGAGGTTTTGTTTTGCAGGTTAGCTTAAAGATTCTGAATGATATTTGGTACAAAATCAGGCCATAGGTCAAGAAAAAAGTGAATGAATAATAAAATAATATTTGATTATTCTAATGCTGCCTGTGTGTCCACCTTGTCCACTCTTACATGTGTTGTAAGTCCTGGTGGATCAGGGCAGCGGTGCCAGAGGCCTCGTTCGTTTCACAACATATCCTTTAATGTTAAAGTCGAGTTTCCCCGGTTCACTCTCAGGTCTCAAGGCCTGAGCAGTCGGGAGCAGGGCCGACCTCCACTGATAAGCCTTTTTTGTGTGTGTTGTTTTTCGGCTTGGGGCTTGGCCGTCTGCCAGCTGATAACGACATGGGGCATACCTGCTGCATTAATGATTGGTCAGCCCTGCCTCCTGCCCTCGCCCAGGTTCTTTATTTTAACATCTTTCTTTATCGTTTGGGCATTGAGCAGAAACTAGAATCTTATCAAGCGAAGGCATGAGATCTACAGTATGTGTGCTATTAACAGCTCCAGTCGAAGCTGAGGCATGAAAATATGCTACAGGAACAATTACACGACATGTCCTCCCTTTGTTAAATTGTTCAAAACATCTACGTATCTCCTCTGAACGAACAGAAACAATGTTGTGGAGAATCGAGCTTTAAACGTGCAGTAGCACCTGGACAAGTCAAGCGAATCCTCATTAACGTGGAACAGTTCAGTCGGGAGTCGCACTGACAAGCGGTAATGGAGGGAGGGTCTTTATCCACAGTGGCATCTGTTCACAGCGTGTTGCACACCGCTGCACACCTCACCACATATGAGTGCATGTGTGTAGTTGTGGGCTTTCATGTGAAATAATGACGCGGTGGATGTCCTCAGCTCTCAGGCAGCAGTGTCTCAGAGCTGGAGGCTACGTGTTAGTAACTCACTGACAGCATGTGTCTTTCTATGATGTTCATTTCCAGCGTATTAAGTACGTGTGTACAATGTAGAGCGATCTGCTGGTTGTAAACTCCTGATTATATACAATATGCAAAACATATAGTCTCTCTCTGCCCCACATCTCTCTAATTTGAAGCTCCTATAATAAAAATATTTCCTGATATCAAAGCCCGAATTGTGCCGAGCGAGTCATCAACACTCCACTCAGCCATTAGTCAGATCCGTGAGTGCTGTGCTGCCGACGTGACAGTGCGGAGGACGCAAGAATTACAACTCTCATTGTGGGTCAGTATCAATGAACAGGAAAGGAAGCAGATTACACTTTAAAATATTACTATTTCCTCATTCTGTATATTTTGTTTTCCATTATATCTTGGATGCCGTGTAAGAGAAAGCGCTGTGGGTCGGGCAGTGACCTAGGGGTTGTCTGGGCTGGATAAAAGGAAGTCCTGGTTAATGAGTAACAGTGGCGATGTGGCCTGGCGCTACAGGTGGGGTGGGTGGGGGTTGGCCAGCATTCACGCTGATAAGAGGGGAAGGCAGGGGGGTGCGGGGGCAGAGAAAGACAGAGCGAGACTGGAGCTTGTCTACACTTGAATATATTTGTAATATTGTTTATTTTTAATACTCGTGTCAGTGAACCGAAAGAAGGAAATGGAAAACCAAACACAAGGTGTTAAAAACAAGCCACCTGTTGGAGGCTGGAGGAAGATGTTCAGTACACAAGGTTTAGTACCTGATGGGCAGGTTACAAGAGCTGACTGGAACTGATGTCAGTGCTGCTCAAACTAAACACACAACACACAGCGTCACACTACTCAAGAGTCACATACACTTGCTTTAATGATAAACAGTATTTGTAAAAGACATGCAGTAGAGATACAAGAGGAACAGGCCATGTAGCTGTAGAGGAATGACCGGGATACCAGAGGAATATTAGCTGTAGTTCTTTTATTACCAACAGAAGTAGTGGAAGTGGAGGTAATGAAGAAACAGCAGTACTACTTCTGGTGTACAGAGGAGGTATTATTTAAAGTGACAGAAGTAGCAGAGGCAGTACACGTATAGTGTAATAGTAGTAACAGTAGATGAGTAGTAAACCTATGGCGTTAGTAGTTTAGTTGTAGTGGTACAAGTAGCATTATTAATATTAAGAAGTAGCAGCATAGTAATAGCAGGAGCAATAGTACTAGCAGCATGAGTATCGACAATAGTATCAGTAGTAGTAGTATAAATATATATATATATTTTCTTTGAGGGAGGATATTTAAGTAAAGATCAGTTACTACTAGATGCAGTAGTGACAGCTGTAGCAGTAGCATTAAGAGTATTTAAAGTAGCTTTAGTGGTAATAACAGTAGTCGCATTAGTAGCAGAAAGAACAGAAGTGCTGAGTTAAAGCAGTAGTAGCACAGCAGCAGTATTTGTAAGAGCAGTACAAATACTAACATTAGAAGTGGCAGCTACAGCATTGTGCTTTATTGATCTCAAAGTGGGAAATTCCTTCCCCTGCTGAAATACCGTAAGTGATGCAACACGCAGACCAATCAGAGCGCTGATCCCTGCAGCTCAAATCACTCTTATTATGTCAAGGTTCACTGCGCAAATGCATCAACAGGTTTTTTAACTCCGACTTAATATAATAAACAACTTCAATCAATAATCAGTTTTCAGTTTTATGCAAAAACATTTACTGCCATGTGATCACTTGTATTGATCATCTGGACGACTCAAATGGAGTGAGCTGGAATGTGGCGGTGACTCATACTGATCACAGTGCTGACGGGCAGAGACATTTAGAAAGCACTGATAAGACACCCCCCCGCCCCCGACACTGACCCTAAAGGAGGTTGCCATGACGAACTATGTCACCTTTAACCTCAGCACTTTAGCTTCACTTCCTCATTCTAGAGCGCGAGGCAGGAGAGAGAGCGATGAGAGATTTACATCAGTTTGTCTGCAGCTGATATTCTTGTGATGAATCTGAGACTATGATGCAACACAAACATGCACCGTTCACACTGCAGGACTTCCACTGGATGAAAGATTTATCCGTCTAATCTTTTAACTCCATTTCATTTTGTCTTGTATGTTGACGACTCTTTACACGTTTTCATGGGACAACTTCAGATGTGAATGAAAGAAGCGACTCCTGTCATTTCAAACTGAACTGCAGGTCATTTGAAACCCTCAGTGGCCAAATCCTGTTTGTCCAAACTGCAGAATCTTCACCTTCTTAAAGAGCTTTGCTCCCACAGTCTGTTTTTCTTGTGTCTTAACTGAACAAAAGCACACTTTAAACACAACAATGCAGAGGAAATCCTGCGCATTCACGATCAGGGTGTAAAGTTTAGGGTCGAAAGCTTTAAGGGTTAAACTAATGAGGATATAAAGATATACCTCAGGATGCACCACCTCCCTCTTCTTCTGCCTTCCTCTTCACAGACCTGGTTCGACCGGACTGGGTAATGAGTTACCTGCTCTATCTGACCTGTACTACCCACGTAGCCTGCACACACACACACAGCCCCCAAAGTCCACTTGAAAACCTTTTAGGTCTCAACCTTATTGCATCCACACTCGCCACAATTCAATCTCAGAGCAACAGGAATACACAACACCCCGCAATTTAAGGAAACTGACAATCAGACACACGACGCTGAACTTCACTTGGTTTTCTAATGCAATGTGGTTGGTCAGGTCACTGCGATGCATTATAGACCAAAAGAAATAGGAAAAGCTGCGCACCAAGTGTGTTTGTAAGTGTACTGTCAGCTGTAAATGTCAGTACATCACATCAACTTAATGCAAAACTAAACTGATTTTCTATATTTTATTATCTGTCTTATAGAATCCCCCCCAACATCTGCAAAGTACCTGTAACATAACTGCTTTGACTTTTCTCCACCCACCACCTCCTAACTGCTCCACCACCTTCTATCTAGCTCACTGCTACACATTAGGAGTCCCGACAGAAACCCCTTTACACGGTTACCATCATTGCCTGACGGCCTCTGCTGCGTCCCAACTGTGTGCTTTTGACAATAAGAGACACCTCTTAGTTGTTTTTAATGCATTTGATGGGTTTTTGACTGCGGCCTGTGCAACAAAAGTTGAGAAGAATTCAGTTCTGACCTAAATGTGCACTAAACGCCTCTGCCAGGTAAGTCTAGACTGAACTCAAAGTCAATGAAAAGATGCACGGGGACACAACAAGGCACAGATTCACTCACTCCTTCGTGAATGTAAAAGACAGCAAGGAGGGGAAACGACGAGTCAAATAAAAAAGAGGTTTTAACAAGTTTTTTAAATTGGTCTGAGTGGAGCTGTCTCACACGCACACACACACACACACAGTTACTACCTGTTGTTAGCCAGTTATAGCAGAGTGTGCAACTATACCAAGACAACACTAAGTATCCACATTTACTGGAAAAAATACTTTTCCCTCACTTTATGTTTATGCTGCTCTCATCCTCTCCTAACTACATATCTAAACCCCAACAACCCCCCTTTACGCTACACCTGCCAACTCTTAACTTCTCCTAAAACCTCACAAATCAGCCATCTGCCCCCACAACCTGCTGACAGTTAACAGTCCATGTTGTTCTGGAGACATTTTGCAATGAAAAGCAGCACAAAATGTCCCAAACTAGACGCTGGAAGTGTTTTCAGCAACACGTCATCATCGTTTTAAGAGTGACTATACCTGCCACACCAGGCTTTGACCTTCAGACCAGTATCTGGGCTATCTATCAGCCTTCACCTGTGGCTCTTGTCCTGCTCGTTCCCCCTCTCCGCCATCCCACCAGTCACCCACACACCTCCCCCACACTCCCCCCCCCCCCCGGTCCACAGAGTCCAGCTCGGACAGACATGGGTGGAGGGTGAACAGGCCGAACTGTCGAAATCAATCTCTTGTTATTTTATTTACTCTGTAGTTTATCTACAGGAACATAGTGAACATACAAATCAACCAGATCATGTAACATTTGTAATAGGGAGGAAACATTAAGGGGGTTTGTTCAGGCTGTCTGAGGTGGATGCTATAAGTTATCTATTTGTTGACATGGCAACATATATTCATAACTGTGGAGCAGAGGTTTGTGTAGCAAAAGTTCATAAAAAGGTATCAGGAGTTGAGCAACTTTGACTTGAAGGAATGTTTTGTTGTGGCACACTGCTCTGATTAGGTGTGGTCCAGGTAGTGTGTGTGTGTGTGTGTGTGTGTTCCTATACCTCTTAGATCTGTTTGGGGGTTAGGATTTAAGTGAAGGTTCGGGTTAGACGTGTCATGTGACATTATGTACAGTAGCTGTGATCTGTAAGGTTAGCGTTAGAGGCTAGGAAGACACAACCTGCCTCTCCACCAAGCTAATAGCCAGTCAAATAGTCAGGCAGTCAGTCAGTTGGGCGGCGACTGTGGACGCCTGAGCCGTCGTTCCACTTCCTTCTCTACATCCTTTAACTGCACAGACGACTGGCTTTCCAAAGATCCTGGAAGCTGTGTGTGTGTGTGTGTGTGTGTGTGTGTGTGTGTGTGTGTGTGTGAGACAGAGAGAGAGAACATGTGACAGATCAACTGATCAATAGCAAATGACTAATGAAGTACAGTGAAGCAGGAAGACGTGAGTCAGTAGAACATCAGGTACAAACCTGTGACAGTGTTCCTACAGAGGATCATTATGGGACAAACATACTATGTGAATGAACTTTCAATGTTAGAAGCTCCTGAAAAGAACACAGGAAGCTTAAGGTGGGACTAGTTCTGTGTTTTGCAGACAGAAAAGAGAATCGTTTGGCCTTTAAAATGTCAGAAAATTGTGAAAAAGTCCTTCGTTGTTGCTAAAAGACACGGTGACATCTTCAAATGTGCTGTTCAATTAACTATTAGAATCAGAATCCGGTTTATTGCCAAGTAGGTTTTCACATACAAGGAATTTGTTTTGTTGCATGGGTGCCAACAAGAGCAATATATACAGAAAAAAATAAAAATAAAAATAAAACCACTAAATAGAAAATATACAATAACAATAAAAAGAGGAAGAAGAAGAAGCTGTGCAAGTGAGTGTTACAGGAGAGAAAGAAGCTGGAACATTGTTGAATAAAAAAACAACAATAATAATTCATTGATTATTAAAACTGATGTTGATTATTTTTTTATTGACTAAACAACTAATAATTTTAAAAAAAACGCCAGGTTATTTTTTTTATCGATTCATCTGTCGATTCTTTTTTTTTTTAACAATTAACTGTTTTTGGTCAGTTTATAATGATATAAAACAGAACCAGTAACTAATAACCAATAATAACTTAAATGATCAATCAATTCTCAACATTGTTGTCAATTCATTAATTTTAATTTTAATTAAATATTCATTAATTGATTAATCACTAATTGTTTTAGACCTACTGAAATCTAGTTTAACTTTGAATCACTAAAATCCCATAAAATATGTGAAACTGTGTCGAACGGTTCTGCTTTTTATTTTACAAGAAAACAAAGAAATACTACAGAAGAAGGAGCCACCACATGGAAACCTCCACACCTTTCCACAGTTCAGAGTGGTGACACGAACAACGCCTGTGTTCAGTTGTTGCGGTCTGAATGACAAAGTCTCTAAAAGTGTTGTGCCACCGTAGCGTCAGCGGCTGCCACCGGCCTGGTTCAGTGATGTCAGGGTCTTTCATGGGCCATAAACAGCAGACTCAAACAGGAGAGACTCTTCACTGAGAGAGAAAAAGGGAGAAAACTGAGGGTTTCATTTGCATAATGTCACTCATTTGTGCACAGGTTTAAACGAGTCTGTTTTGATTTCTTTTTATTTGCTGAGTGAACTATCTGGAGGTTTGATGTTGTTTTTTTCATAGTTCCCAAACATGTTCAAGTCGCATGCACAGAAGCACATTTGGATTCCAAGATAAGATGGATACGATTATTCTGCATCCATTAAATGACCCACTGTGATGAAGACATCTGCGAGAAAGTCATCTGAGTAAAAGAGCGTCTTGAAGCAGAACTACAGTGAGCAGAAAACGGGAAGTGCTGTTAGCAATGAAAAGCAGAGGCAGCGCTGAGTCCAGGTAGCCGCTCGGTGACTCACTGGGTTCAGCCCTGACGCAGTATCACAGGGACACAAACACACCTGCTCTGGGAAAATGGACTTCTAAGAGGAGCCTTTATAGAAGCGTAATCCTCTATAAGCCCACCTGATTCAGGAAGCTGATAAAGAAATCGAATGAAAAAGTAGTTATGGCGCTGTTAGCTGTCAACAGGCTGTGAAATATGATTAATGCGGTGATGGTGCAAGTGGCAAACTGACTCATTTTACATCATTACACACCTCACAATGACTCGTCACATTACAAACGTACTTTTACATTTCTACATCCAAACAGAGCTGTTACAAATCTGTTTCTGCTCTCTAAATGCAGCAAAGCAAGAAGTCTCATTTATTTTCAACTGGTTCTGTTGGATTTCCACAACAAAAGGAACAACGTTTAACACAACTAATAACCAAAAGACAACTAACTGATCACAAGAATGACAGAATGAATGTGTTGTGTAACAGAAAAAGCATCTCTAACTAGGAGAGGACAGACGGGACCTGTACTACGGAAGTGAGGCACGACAGTTTTTATAACCTCGCCATAACTCTGCCTCCGATGTTGTAAAAAAATTAAACTGTCAAGCATATTCTGGGCCGGTATCCATGGTTACACACACATGCACAGCTACACGTGACGCACAAGTGGGAATAAACTAAAATATCTCGATCAATAGAATAATAATGTTTATATTGCTTCAAAATAATAATACAGATGTACACTACAGTGGGGAGGGACCGGTGTGTGGGTGTGTGTGTGTGTGTGTGTGTGTGTGTGATAATCTTAGAATTCTTTCAGTCTGACTCTTTTCTTTCTTATCAAACGGCAGGTTTCACCACTCACAAAAGGAAATGTGAGCGTTCAGTTAGAAAGCGTCACACGGGGCTGTTTCCGGTGGATGTTCCCACGGCGAGCTGCACTCCGTCTCTCCTCTCCTTCTCTGATCCTTTCTGCTGTCTCCATTTCCAACCATCACTCTCACCTGAGGAGCTCACAAATCCTCGAGTCTGTTGCTGCACTGTGGCGCCCCCTGTTGAGACTCGAGCAGCGCACCTGAGGCTTCAGGTGTAGTTGGAGTGTAAAAAACTGTTTCCAGTAGAATTGATGTATTTGCGTGAGCGGCTTGAACGAGTCCCGATCTTTTATGTTTCTGATGTCAGATCTTTTGCCCCTGTTCTGTCTTTATATGTTACAGTAAATGTGAATGAATGATAAGTGCATATTCTTATAATAAAATTTTACGTGTTTACTTTAGTATTAGAAATAATGCCTGTTTAAAAAAGAGATTATAGTTGGATGTGATTTCCAGACTCTTAAAAACAAATCAAACTAGATTGTTTTAGGTGGAAACATTTAAAATAGTAAATAAAACACACAAAGGCCTCCTCAGTTAGTCGTTAGTTATTGATTAGTCGCTCGATACAAACATAATCTGCAACTATTTTGATAATCTATTAATCGTTTATGTCAATTCTGAAGGGAAAATGCGGAACATTTTGAAGATTAGACACTTCTTCCAGTCTTACAATGTCACTCGAACACAGAAAGCTGTTTGAAGACATCTTCTTGGGGTCTGGGTTGTTGTTTTATAGACCAAACAACAAATCGACTAATTGAACAAATAATCGGCAGATTAACTGATAATGAAAACACTCGTTAGTTGCAGCCTTATCTGCCAACCTTCTGCGACAGCGGGACGTTACGTGGTTATTTAGTGAAGAGATCAGAACAAAACAAAACACTTTATACTAGAGAAGAGTTTGTGACTCGTGTGTGGAGTTAAATGAATTAAACTGCACATCGTGTAGTAAATCACATGACAACAATATGGACTTCTTACATCCATACAGGGGTTAAAACATGTAACTTTAACGCTACAGGAAACACAAAATTGTGCATTTTAGCTCGATAGGTTTGCATGTTGTGTTGAAATGTCCCAGATTACTGTTGTTTCTTTATGTCCGGGTTCACACAGAAAGCTTGATGCATGATGCAGCAGAGGTGGAAGAAACACTACTTGAACCTGCAGTAAGAGGTTTAATCTGATCCATCGTATTTGTCCTCTGTGCAGAGCAACAAGTCTTATCGCACAGACAGTTTGTTATTGCCACTAAAGGGAAATGCTCTTGATGCACGAAAGCAACTAAAAAGGTAAATGGTTATTAAAAGAAATTGTGGAAAGAACTCAAATCAAGCAAGAGATCATTACCAGGTTGTGCCTTGTGTAAAGATAATGCTTCAGAAGCACAAGTAAATAAGGAAAGCGCATCACAAGGAGAGGAACCACTTCCAGGCCTGAGTCAGTGTGCAGGAAAGTCCTGGTTGCACGCAAAAATAGTGTGTTAACCCATTCAATTAGCTGTTGTACTGGTGATAGCTCGTCACAGAGGTATACAACATGTGATTAATGGGTGAGGTTCAGATCGCCACACATAGTTTTAAGGGATAGATAGAAGTAGATTAGCTGTACATGCTTCTTAGGTAGGCTAAATGTTTGATTAATAAGACTACAGAGGCCAGAGAGGTCTGAGAATCGAAAAATAAAACCTGTTTCTTTTACATAAAGAAGTTAAAAAGATTTGAACCCTGTGTTAAAAGAAAAACAACAAAAGAAGCTGCTAATGTTGCTGGTGGTGTCCTACCAACGCAGTGTTAGCACGAACAGTAACGTGAATGTTAATCCTTCCTCTTAGTGTATGCTGCTACTTGAGGGGTTACAGCAACACGCTTAGCTTTGTGTTTTTGCTCTCCTTACCTGCACGTGGAGGAGCTGCAGGTGGACTTCATCTTGGAAGTCAAGTCAGAGGTCAGGTAAGACCCTGAGCCCGTCCACTGGACGCCGTCTGGGGTCTGGTTTGTTTATTAAACATCATGTAACTGTTCTGCACTGACGCCAATTCAACTTTTTGCACGTTAGTAGTACCTAACGTGGCCACACGGGACAGTAAGTGTGTAATGTGTGTGTGTGGATCCAGACAGCGCCACCTGCTTGTGGCCGCCATGGATGTATGGCACCCTCTTGTGGTCAATACGGAGAACTGCACTAGTGTAACTGGCCTGTGCTACGTCACGCCGACAGCTCCCTTCCAATTGGCTGCCCGAGCTCGATCACGTGATCTCCCCTCTCACTGTCCCGTCTGTATCTACATCGGCCCTTTAAAAATCCGTAAATGGGCTTTCTTCTCTGTTTTCCGCGTGTTTAACAAAGACACCACAGCCTTAAATGTTATTGTGCGTGACGAGCGGGCGGAGACGCTGTTGAATGCGGGATTTGAATGAGCCTGGACGCATGAAAGCAGGTGCGTCGGCAGTTTTAGGCGCCTGAAAGTGAGTTGTTTTTGTTGTTTTGCTCTGTCAACGACTCTTCAGCTGGTTCCGGTGTAAATACACGCTTTATAAATGGGAATTATGGCACCGTTAAACACACAAGATAACGTTGCAGTTTACATATTATCCTTGCCTTTACTGCGGATCAATTACTTCTTAACCTAATGTGTTTTTAAGAACTTTAAATCTTGGCTGTTTTTCAAATTGGCCCATATGATCCTCTTTCATGTTTTTAGCCTCCTGTTAGCTAGCTAGCTAGCTAGCTGTCCCGGTCCTTTCTACTCTGAAGTTCACAAAATGAGCGTGTGGTAATTTTCTTATTCGTTTGGGTGATGTAACTCCAACTAACTAACTCTTCTACAACTTCCTCTCTAGTCACTCGTTCCTCTCTAATGTAATTTGTCCTTAGCACAGAAACACAATCCTGTGTGTGTGTGTGTGTGCGTGTGTGTGTGTGTGTGTGTGTGTGTGTATAAAGATCATAATAAACTTTATGTATACAGCCCTTTTCAACACAAAGTTACAAAGTGCTTTACTTTGGTCTTTTTCTCCGTTTTCCTGAAATATGTCACTGACTCTTCAAGGGATAAATCTTCATCAAGCACAATGCAGGAAGAGTAAAACACTGTTACAGACTCCAGGTGTTTCATAAGGCCTGGAAAATAAGTAATCAATAATAATCCTGATGCTACAGTATGACCGAGAGTGAAAAGCCTGTAGATAAAATGATTCCACACTCGGTGCAACCTAACATTGTGTGCTCATCAGTAAGACACAGCAGCTTCAATCAGTTTTGTGTGTTTATGGAAATGAAATTGTCTTTCTTGTTACCTGTGTGATCTGTTCACCAGCGTTAAAACGAGAAACTAAAACATAGATTTTTGTCTCGAGCAGGAAATGTTTGATATTCTTTGCCAGTCACTCAAAAACAATGTTGGACATGTTGAAGAGCTTGTTTCCTCCATGTGCATGACTTTCAAATGTCCAAACTCTTCTGTGTGATTCCAAACTAAATAATGTAACTGTAAATGTGTTTCAATGAGGAGAAACCGAAGATTTGCTGAGTCACGCTGCTGCTGTCAGCATTTAGCTTTCAATACTTCCTCCACCTTTTGAGCAATCACACTTCACATCACGAGACCTCAGATTCCAGGAAACACATATTTGGTGTGTGTGTGTGTGTGTGTGTGTGTGTGTGTGTTTCGTGCTATGTAGGTTATTCTCTGTCTGTGCTGTTGAAAACATCTAGAACTTCTCTTTGTCAGGTCTGTTGTGTGTGTGTGTGTGTGTGTGTGTGTGTGTGTGTGTGTGTGTGTGCGCACGCGCGCAGAGGGGAGATAATGGTGGTTGAGATTGCTTTGTTTCACAGCTATGCAGCCACTTTAAGTTCAAACAAACACATTTAACGAGTATCTCTAACTAAAACCGGAGACATATAGTTTCTTATTTTTCCTGTCAAATTCATTTAGTACATTTCTTAAAACCTGGATTACATCCCGACTCTGCCCCGGTTGGTAGACGTCAGTGTGTTGCGTGCTGTTTTCTGTCACAGCACCAGGTTTTAAGTCTCTGACATGATGTAACGCTGCGTGTTTTGTTTCTGTTTGGTCTCAGAGCCGCGGAGCATCAGCTGACACTCAGATCAGATGACAATCTTTCCTTTGAAAATGACGGACGTCGCTTACGACCAGGTACGAGGCTTCAGGGTGCTTTAGTTGAATCAGTTACATCATTTTATTGATGTTTTATTGTTTGTTATCAAGTAAAAATGCCAAATATTTACCAGCTAAAGCTTCTCCAGTGCGAGGATTCTAATCGAATCATTAACATTTTGAATATATCACTTTGTGTAAACTTTGGCGTGCACAAAACGAATTGATCAAATTACAAATGAATGACAGATGAACTGCGTTGCACTGTGTTGTAACTATTTGTGTTCTGTGAACTTGTTCCTGAGATCAGAACAGTGGAGTTCTTCATGTTCCTCATGTCAGCTGTGAATCACTTCTCCATATCATCATCTTATACTCACTCAAAATAAAGTCCCATTGACATTAACAGGGTTTCGACTGGTCACCGAATTCCTGTAAAATTATAGACACGTGCAGAACGACAGGGGAAGTTAGGAAATCAGAAAAATGCCCTCACTTCAGTCGAGGAACATTCATAAGTTACAGTTAGTTTCAGTTCACTGAAACCTCAACCGTGTTTAAACTGTATGAGAAGTTATGGACAAGGACATTTCAGTATAGACTTGAAGTATTACATAAACAACTGTGAGTCCTACGGGGCTGCTGCTCGTACACGCGTCACAAACAAAGCTTCGGATCAATTAGTCTATCAAAAGAAATGTAATTGCTATTTTGATTTTTCAAGTAAAAAAAAAATCAAACATTTTACTGGTTGCTGCTTTTTAAATGTGAAGATTTGCTGCTTTTCTTTGTCATTAATGACAGTAAATGAAGAAACAAAAAAAAGGCAATTTGAATGCATCACTTTGGGCTTTGTGATGAGCATTTCTCCCTTTCCTTTGACGTTTTATGGTTTAAACAATGAAACAATTAATCGTGAAAATAATTGGCAGATTAATCAATAATGAAAATAATGGTTAGCTGCAGCCCTAATCACAAACATGGTGTTCCCTTTGATGAAGAAACTGGTTTCATGTTGCAGATCTGGTGAAACAGGCCCCAGGTTGGAAAGAAAGTCTTCAAAATGCTGTTGTTGTTGTTGTTGTTGTTGTTGTGTTAATGTCTTCCTCTGATGTCTGCAGCTGGAGGACATGGAAAGGAGGAGACAAGAACCCAACAAGAAAGAACAGCTGGTGCGTCACAGTCACACCCACCGCCTCAAATCAAGTCTAACTTAGTTCTTTAAAAAACGGATCACAAAGAAATATAAATATATATTTATCTTATATAAATATAAGATAAACATTAGTTACTCAACGCTGATCCCCAGTGTTTAACCTCCACCCGCCCCTCCAGTATTCCAGATGTGCGATAGCTCTGGCCACTGTGGCTACTGTGCTGCTGGCCGCCACGGCCCTCTACAACCTGCTGACACCGAGGGTCTCCTCCTCCCCCCCTCCTGCCCCGGGCAGCAGCCTCCGTCTGCCCCAGGCCCAGTCCTGCTCAGACCCCTGCAAGTGAGTCAGAGTTTCTTATTTGCGATTCATGGTTCCAGATGTTGAAAATAAAATAATGACTTAGTTACTGATGTTTCCAGGAGTAGAACTAGTATAGCAACCAATACTTCTCCAATATTTCTCATATCACAAGACCTCTGCACACATTCTTTTAACGTGAGCAAATCAGGATTGATTGCAGCTTACACTCTCTACTCAAGGTCCCCTCACTCACTGTTTCTTGAGCTTTTAACCACATAACATGGTGTTCATCAACAGGAGAGGTTTGTGGATGTTTAAATGTTTTATTATTCTATGTTCTATTCTAACATATAATGTCTGTACTATAATATCTTGTTACGTATTGGCTTACATATAATGTGTCACATAATATCCCTGTGATTAATATCGATGATAGAAGCAGGTGTTTATGGAGCGATTTTTGTTTCTTTTTTAAGCATCAAAAAAATGGTTTGAGAGAGAAACTTTCCACACTTTTTCTTGCAAACCCTAGAATTTAGCTTGTGAATCTTCGTATTGACTTTCTCCGCTCTCCTCCGGCGGACTTCAAACAGCCTCTCGTTAACTGACGGCATGTTGCCAAGCTGTCACTCCGATCAAAACTGGCCAATAGAAACGTCTTTCAGCGTAGGTCCCGCCCACGGAATAAAGCGGAACCGGAAGCAAAACTTTTAGATTCACAAGCAAAATTTTAGGGTTTGAAAGTAAAACTTTAGGGTTTGCAAGCAAAAGTGTGGAAAGTTTCTCTCTCAAACCATTTTTTTGACTGCTTTAAAAAGAAACAAAAATCTCTCCATATAATATTAGGCTATTTAAAGAGACCCAACATGTCCCACCATGAGCATGAACCAGGCGACAGTGCCAAGGAAAAACTGCCTTTTATCAAGCATAAACCTCGAGCAGAACCAGGCGCTGGGTGGGCGGTCATCTGCCAGCGCATCATTGTATTTTTGTACTTAACTGCCACTGAAGCGAAGAGGAAGACACACCATACACACACCACACACCGTAACCACACATGCTTCAAAACAGCATTCCTCCGATTACCTTAAAGCAGTTGTAATCTATATTTCTATTAAAACAATGCTTGATGCAGCTTTATGGTGAGTTTCGGCTCATTGTTTAGCTGTGCAGCCTGCATCTTTATTGTGTTGTTTCACTCTCGCTGCTCTCACAGCATCATTTTCAGCCGCAGCAGGCAGCTGTTTTCACTGAAAAAACTCCAAACAGCAGACACAAACACAGTTAGAGACTAGCTGGTGAACACAGTGGAGCATTTAGCAGCTAAAGAGGCAACTGAACAAAAATGTTCACGGTAACAACTATAAAAGGTGATAATATGTCGATTCAGGTGATGCAGCCTTTAAGAAATGTTTATTTTTCCACTGGAGAGTAGACGGTCATTACACAGGTGCTTAAATGCATTTGTGCTTCCAAAAATGTGTAATGATCTTTAAAAGCCTCCTGTGGGAACAAACACAATTATGTCATTAGGGAATAAATCCTCTTATAGTCAGTAAATAAGGCCCAAGCAGCAGTATAACAGGAGCTGTGATGTTGGTTTTTAGGTAACATTACTGATCGATAGTCAAAACTAAAGTACCATCAACGCATGGAAGACACGCACAGAAGAGGTTTACTTAAACTCAACCATCTCAAGTATGAACTTGTCAAATAGTTATAAGAATTAAAGAATTAGGAATATAAGATAGCAAGGAAAATAAAAAAAGAGATGTTATATAGTTTATTTCAGTTTATGTATCAAAAGGCTGCTTGAACCTGAAGTTCTGATAGTCAGGTTGGACATTAGATTTAGATTTAGTCTATTTAATCAAGTCTTAAATAAAAATGGAAAAAAAGAGAAGATCTAACTGTGAAGACAGATTTAAGGTTGTAAAAAAGATATAACACCTACTGACTCATTCCAAATATATACTTATTATATATATACTAAAGATTGGATCAAATGTTTGAGGAATATTGTCACTAAACTGAAATCACATGAGAGATTTCCATATTGTGACCATGTTAGGGATGTTTTTTTTAAAAGATCAACTCGGATGATTGCATTGCTAAATGAGCTACACACATAATCCACAAACATTAGCACAAATACTTGGATGCTGTACTAGCCTGCACCATCCTGTCATCTGTAGCAAAAGCAACAAAAGGAAAGTATTTGCTGCTTTTCTCTGTTTGCCTGCCAAGAAAGGGATTTCACTGAAGAGACCAGGATGAAGAAAATAAAAAAGCAGAGCCGTTTGGCTAAAAGCTTGCTGGATTCTCTGATTCTCAAGGACATTTCTATGTCCTATACTCCACCGAGCCCACCAGCCTTTATCTGAGCCCACCCCACCCAGACCCACTGTATCGCTCTCAGTTGCAGAGAGCTTCCTGCAATTCCAACCCAGCTGCTTATAAAACAGAAAGGCCATGTAAGCCTTAGGAGCTGCAGGGATTGGAGATCCCTGGGGTAAAGCTGGGAACATTCAGAAAAACTCTAGTTTTGCTTTTGGACTTTTTTTCTTTTTTATCCTGAGCCCCGTTCTGAAAGTGAAGAGATGTTTTAAGTCGCTCTTCACAGAAAATTTTCTTTTCAAAATGTTGAAAGGCCGGAGAACCTTATGAGCGGTACAGGTCTTATAAAGCTAGGTCATTAAAAGCAAACTATCAAGTGGCACTTGGAGCTGGAAGCATTCTGTATGTACAGAGGGTTTCATTAAGTGTATTCATTGGCTGATCCATTCATGAAATATGCCAGTGATTCAGTCATAGTTTACATCATGAGCTCCAACCTTCTTAAAGATTTTATCATACGAATCAATTCTGCTTGCTGTATTGTTGCCACATGCAGGAAGCCCACAATGAACAGACCGTCGCATCTATTTACGTTATCTGCATAAGAGACCCTTTCGACCCCGGCCATCAGATATACTGTGCATTCATTACCAGAGACGTCACCTCACCCCTGCACACAGGAAAAGCTTTACAATGCATCGCTTCGTCAAGGGAAGAGCCAATACAAAGACTGATCCTCAGATTGCAGCATCAGTCTTCTTCAGTATTTGTTTCCACAATGCTTCTGTTCCCCGATCCTTTTAGCGCCAGATAGTCTAAGAGTACACCCACATTAAATGTGTAGAGTCATGCAGAACCGCTGCCTCTTATTCATTTTCTATCAAATCCCTAGTGACTTTTTGACACAATTTTACTATTTGAAGACAGACTTCTTGTAGTGAACAGCACCCAAAATGTCAGCTGGCAAGATATTTTGGGAGTCAGGTCCCCCAGCAGATCTTCATTAACCTTGGGGATTATAAAACGGACTAAATATGGGTGCTATGCCAAATATGGCAATAATGCGAGTGCTTCCATTGCTTTAATTATGAGGGGAAATTGTACCAAATTTAGATATTTGGGTTATTGAACCATTTCTAGGTTTCGAATGCAGCAGGTTGAGAAAGAGCCAAACTTCCCCCTCATCCACATTCTCCAGCTCTTTGTGGGGGATCCTGAGATACATACAGAAACCCTCCAGCCTGCTCTGAGTCTCCTGCCCACAATACCTCCACAGAAGGAGGTCAAGGAGATGTTCGGAATAGATGCCCAAACCACTTTGAGGGGCTCCTCTTAATGCAGAGAAGCAGCAGTGCTCATTTTTTTTGTCGCCGCAATGTCCGGTATGTTTACGATTTATGTGTGTGTGTGTGTGTGTGTGTGTATGTATATATATATATATATATATATATATATAGGGATCCCTCCTCCATTGGAGTTGGATCCGTCTGGCCAACTTAAACACTGATGCAATCACATACCACTTACACCACACACACACACACACACACTCACATAATTTCTAATGTACGACAAATAAAAGTGTACACGTAAAACACAAAGTGAACAGTGGATGCTTCGTATGCACAATCAGCAAATCAATCTCATGTAACAAGTCACAAACAGACAATGTTTGTCTGTTTTATTATTGTGCAATGTGCACAATAATAAAAAGATATTAAGAACTATTTCTGTTTATTGGGATTTGTACTTTTGTCTTATCTTTGATTTGGAGTGAAGTGTTAATACCAGCATTTATGAGATGTTTGTGCTTCTCTTGCTTTTCAGATACAGATGGTGCTGTCATGGTTTGCCTCCAGCTTCAGAGTGCTGATAAAACAGAGAAAACAAAACATATTTTTATTTTTTTGTAAATCTGGGAAGCATTACCACCCCCGCAAAACACATAAGATGGTCACAGAGAATACAATAGGGGGTATATTGGCTTCAACAGCAATTCTCCCGGCAGACTGGCCGGTTATTTTTTCCACTCTATTGTTCGTGGAGATGGCAACAATTTCTCCATCTTTATTTTCAAGCAAACGCATTCTCATTTTCAGTCTCAGCTCTCATGAAGTTCAGTAAAGCCTTAACGAGTCATGCAGGGAAATACGAGGGAGCAAATGAAGTCAACAAAGGTGAAGCAAAAACGTGCCTCCATCTTTTTACACACACACACAGACACACACAGAGGTCAGCCATACCATTATGACCACTATCAGGTGAAGTGAAGAACATTGATGATCTTGTTACAGTGGCACCGGTCAGTGGGGGAGCAATGTCCTGGTCATGTGGGTGGCCATGTGCGTGTGCGCCGCTTACCTGGGGCAGACATGGCACCAGGATGCACTATGGGAAGAAGGTACACCGGCGGAGGCAGTGTGATGCTGATCTGTGTGTGATCTGATCTGCTGCCAACGTCTTGGTGCCAGATATTTTCCTCTTAAACGACCACACCTGCCAGGGAGGCTGGGGGCAATATATCTGAGTCGCCTGCCACTCTGTCAACAACCAGCATCAAACGCAAAGACAGTTGTCAAGCGTCGCCAGTGAAGACTGTTTCCCTCTGTTTTTGATTAGGAGATTAAAAGCGATAGATAAATCATCAGTGTTGCTCTGGATCCACCCTCAGCCATCTGTTAAAGAAAGACCCCCCCACCACCAGCCTTCTCACACATACACGTAAGGCCCCTGATGCCTGCAGAGCTGCAAAGGGCCACAGATGTCATGAAAGGCCACAGGGACTGTAAACAAACCCACTTCCTCCCTCCACATCGATCAGTTAAAGGCAGACAGTCAAAAAACACCAGTGGTGATGAGCATCTCTTCTGAAGACTGAGTAAAAGCATTAACCCTGAGTAATGGGCATTTCTGGAAAATGTTGAAGAACAAAACCAGAGAGACACGGACTAACTCGGCCCGTCTCCTTTGTCACGACTCCAGGCGTGCTGTGAGGAGCGTGCCTGGGATAATGAGAAATGAAATAAAGAGGAGTTGCAGGGAAAGCGTGCATGATTTACTGCCTCCTGTGGACTGCAGCACTCAGCAGCTGGCACAGCAGTTTATCAGTCGCAGGTTCTGGAGGAGGCAACAGGTGGGCATTTCTGTTAGTCCGATTATGGACAGTGGGAAAACATACTAACGCTGCTTCTGTAAACCTGCAGTTTACATCTGTTTGATGGGGAAACATCAAAAGATTCAAGAGGTAACGTCAGAAAACTCCACCTGCTTCTTTTAACCAGAGGAGAAGTGGCTTCTTCCTCATTTACAAATAAATTGTTCTTGGAACATTGTAACTTACATATTACTGCCTCTCAGTGGCAAGACTATGTAGTGATTTGCACACAAATTCTATTCTTACAGCTGCAACTAACTATATCCATTGTTGATGCCAATTTGCTTCTCAATGAATTGCTTCTTAAAATCTACTTTTTTAATCACAAAGCTCAAGTTGACGTCTTCAAACCAAGACCCAATGATGTTCAGTGCACATTACGCAAAGAACTGAAGCTGAAAATGACTTTCATGATTAATAGATTATCAAAAGCATTTTTGATTTACTAACTGATTAAATGAGTAGTTGTTTTAGCACTACTTGTCAAGTTTACTTTTACAAGCCACATAAAATCTTTTGTTGAAAAAAATCTGCTGCTTATTTAGATTTTTTTATATAAAAAATGCGTGTTGATTAATATTTCTGATAACAATACAAAGAGGTGCTAACAGCACCAGCGGTTTTAGCCGTTAGCCGTAAAACGCATCACTTCCTGCGTGTCAGAGGACTTCTCAGTGGAAACACACCATGTGACACTAAAAGCTTTCATGACCTGGGTATTGGCTGATGTAGGCTACCATTTTCTACCCCTTCGGTAATGAAAGATAATAAATATTGAAGGACATTCATGGAATACTACAGCCAATCTACCATGAATAAAGGATAAACTCAGCGCTCAGACGTTCCTGTACAGCTCCTGGACTCCTAACAGCCACCTCAGCAGCATTAAGGACAGATAATAGTTCAATTACAGCTTGGCAGGTTTGCTCTCAGGGGGAATCAGCTGTTACCAGGTGATTAGCTCTGATGTTGCTCCATACAGCGACTGAGCAGAGACCAGCAGAGGAGACTCAGTCAAGTTTCCTTTAAGATATAGATGTTGGAGCACTCCACTGACATGAGCGGAAAGATAACTAGCTGCCCTCAGGCAAGGTGGATGTTTATTCATCATGGTGGCCATGATGCTGAGATGTAAAAAGGTATTTCAGTGAAACTATGAGAAGCTACATTTCTGTTAGTTCTCAATCCTAACTGGTGTTGTTGAATAAATATATAGATTTTTAAAGTAAGAGTCTGCTCTTCCATTCCTGCACTGAGAAAAACTTCAAATGCTGCACAGACGTGCGTAATAATGCATCGCTGTGATTGACAGGATTGCTCAAACATTAACCAGCCTGTGCCGGCTCTGCGCTGAGGTGCCCTGCTTTTATGCTGGATTGTGGATTCAACAGAAGAGGGGACAATTATCTCGGCTGGTGGTGTGGATCTGCTCCATCAAACTGGAGCACGCAGGGAAACGTGGATGTAGGGCATTAATGTATGAGGAAAAAGCTCCAAGCTGCGGTGGAACAGGGATGGATTAACTATAACAAAACAGAGGATGGTGCAACTTTACACTTGATGCAGAGTGAAATAGGTGGTCATACCTTTTTAAAGTTGTATTCTGTCAGTTCTCCTGCATCTCTGTGATGGGAAGCAGCACCTCGTCCATCTGTAGACAGAGAGCCCAAAGCACTACAAAGTTAAAAGGAACATCTTGTTAACACCAGGCACATAGGATCCATTGAAACACCACTTACATGCCAAAATTTCATTCATTGGGCTGTACAAAAAAAAGGGCCATTTAGTAGCTGTCCTGGAGCTTTCTGGCATTTCATCATCAGCTAATGGTATTTTCCCTTTTGTCATGGAAATAAATCTATTTCTTTCTGAGCATTTTAAGGACCTCTCATCAAATTTCAGCTAAAAAGTTGAGTTTAAAGCTCATTCTTGACCTTGGACACAGCAAACCCACCTCAAGGTCCATTTAGTGGCTGTTCTGGAGCTTTCAAAGAATGTCACATGATCTCCAATCGTTGATTGAGCTCCTGGAAAGCTGCTAGACCATGATCTGAGATTGTCTTGTTTTTGCTGCTCTAAAGGTCAAAAATGAAATTTGAAACTCAATATTCACAGTAATTAGTTATAAACAGTTCCATGTGATTCATGTTTAATGGTGATTTTAACAGAACATTGGGTGAGTGACCATAAACTCTGTCCAAACTGACTTTATTAAAGCCTGACTTTTGACGTGTCATGGCAGAAAAAGCTCAGGTGGAATAAATCACATTATCTATGGCTGCATATGTTGTTCCAGCTACAGGATCCAGATATGGTTACTTACTTACTTTCATAAGTCTAATTGTCACACCATGAAAAAAGGCCGATAATATCCTGACTGGCTGCAAGAGAGTAGACTAGTAGAGATTTAATGACACATTTAAAACCAAGAAAACTAGCATAGCATTAGCATTAGACTACACCTTTGTAATGTCACATTTGACCTTACCTTCTCTGTCATGTGACGGGAACACCGCGACGTGACGGTTGGCGTGCGCCACCTAGCGTTAATTGTAGCGACCTGTGCGTAATATTCGCAGAACTGCAGCTTTTCCAAACATTAAAACACGGGAGCGAGCGCGCGCGCGCTTTACGCACACAGCTCCTGAGCCCCTCGAGGTGCGCGTGCACACAAGCTGCAGGGCGCGCGCTGAGTTTGATCACCAATTATCACCACTCACCGGCAGCTTCACGCAGCTCGTGGGCTGCTTTTGGTGCGCGTTCACGCCGCAGGTCCGGAGATGTCGGTGCCGTCTCCGCGCGCCCGGTGGCGGTGAGAAAAGTGTTTGTCTCCTAAAAGGAATTCAAGTAAAAAGGCAAAATGTTTAGGTGAGTAACTGGGAATCAATTCAAGTCTGATTGCTTCATTCAAGCCACCGGTGTTGTGAGTTTAAATGTAACTTTAGAAATGTTCAGTAGACTTTAGTAAAACGGATATATTTCATAATTGTGGCGTTAAGAGTGTCGATGCTGTGTGCGAATAAGTGAAAACGTATTGCTGTTATATGTGCGTGTTGCTATAAGCGCGCGCCTAGCTGTGTGTCTTTCTAGTAAGTTGAGTAAAAATTATGAACTTTTAATTTACTTGTACCAGTTTTATTTATTGTGTGTTTATCGTGCACATCTGTTCAGGCAGAATCAGGACTCAGGACTTTCTAATATTTTCCATGGTCCTCAAATTGAGACCCAGACCCCGTTTTGAAAGGCTTTTGTATGTTTGAGACCCTCACAATCACACGTGAAGAAGTAATACCACAGTATAGATATTTATGTCTATTATAAGTAAAAACACGTAAAATTTCTTAAGTAAAAGTACATAAGTATTATCAGCAAAATCTACTTCAAGAATCTATTTCAAATACTTTACATCCTGTCTCTTAGTCTTATTTTGACCGACTGAGCATGTAGATCATACAATCTTAAAATCTTACTGCAATGTAACTAAAGATAAATCAGATAAATGTAGTGGAGTAGAAGTATAAAGTAGCAGAAAATGGCCATGCATAAGTAAAGTACAAGTACCTCAAACTTGTACTTAAGTTAATGCACTTTACTTTCCACACCTGGTCAAACACTACCAATTTATTTCTGAATTTGCAGTAAAACCATCTTGGTTAGGCATTAGGGGAACTTTTGGTTCTCTATAAAAGCAACCTAATTAGTTTTTTCAAAACAGAATTTCCTAAGGTTGTGTTTAAATGCGGAATTGCAAAGCAGACTTAAAGGCATCACTTTTTAGAAAGCTGTTGCTTTAAATCATCACAGAGGAACTGAGGAATGTGGTTTTTCTGTACCCTAAAATGCTTCCAATCCCTCCGTTTACCTTTGTTTCATTTTATCTGAGGGCTTTTCAAGCTTTTCAGATACGCCAGCCTGTGAAAGGAGTCGGAAAAGGATTTGGGGCAGGAGAGAGAGAGAGACAGGAGAAAGCCCTGTGTGATACGGCGAGCGTAACCCAAATTAATCTGATTAAAGAATTACAGCATTCCATGGCAGAATCTCACATAATCATCCCGGCAAAAATGCAGGTTGACAGTGTTGTAATGTTGAAAGTTCAGCTGCCGTTTGGTAATTTGTGCTTGTAACAGCATTCACAACGGGATCTCTGTTTTATAGATGTCATGCCTAATTACAGATCAGTTATACTGTATCTAGAGAGCTGTCTGGGTAGCCAGTGAAGGCTTTTTTATCCAGGGAGTTTACACACATCCATGCAGGTGATCAGGCAGGGCAGGACCGGTTAATGAGTGCCTAGACCTTGGCAGGAGGACAAGTATACTTTACACTTTCAGAAAGAGTCTAAATGTGGAAGCATTTCACCTGAATTAAAGAAAAACACAAATACCCAAAATACTTCAGCTGGGACTGAATATGAAGGTTAGAGGTGAAAGGTCATGAGCGTTTGTTCTTGAGTTTTGTTCTTTAAAGTGAGTCCAATTATTGTATTTTCACAGTGGTCTGACTTTGTGGCTGCTTGTTAAAGTTCAGTAGAATTAATAGAATGTTTGTTGTTGGTTGTGGTTGCCCCAATTTAGCAAAAAGTCTCTGCAGAGCAAAAACTGTGTTCTTGTTCTGCTGTATGAAGCGCAAACAAAGGGCTGTACTCAGATAAGGAGTCTTGTGTGTGCGTTGTAGGTGTGCCACATTTAGAAACAGACAAAACTCGGCTGATTGTATTCTCCTTTCTATTAGCTCAGATGTTTGGTCCAGAGGTGCGTTGTGTTTCAACAAAAATGGAAATACTCTTGCAGGAATAACCTCAAGTGTGGTGATAATGTCACACTTCTCCGGGTCTGGTGTCGCCCAATCAGACTGAAACCAGCAATTATTCTCTCCTCGACAGATGAGCGCCAATCCATAATCGAGCTCAGGCAATCAGCCGACCCTGATTGGACTCTTTTTCCTCTCCGAGTTGCTGCCCGCAGCCGCTGTGGGAGCCAGAGTCGCCATGGAGACAGTGGTGATCGTGGCCATTGGGGTGTTGGCCACCATTTTCCTGGCCTCCTTCGTTGCCCTGGTGGTGGTGTGCAGACACCGCTACTGCCACCCTCACGACCTGCTGCACCACTTCGACTCCAAGTAGGTGAATCAGTACAAAGCCTCTAAATGTGTAGCAGAAGTGTTCATCCTGTTTCAGAAGTTTTTTCAGAACTTAAGCTTTAAAAAAATGTTTTCAGCTAAAAAGCTGTGACTAGTCATGCAACAGGTTTCTCTGCCCGGCCTATGTGCTGTTAGTGCTATAATAGGGTTAGTATTATAATAGCCCACCTATTTATGGACTTTTCTACTTTTTGAAATTGTTTTGGGGAAATTTAATGTTTATTTTTATTTATATTAATTAGCAATAGTGGAGAGATCTTAGGAAACGAGCGAGAAAAAGATGCAACAAAGGTCCCTGAACCAGAGATGTTGCAGTTCATTGTTGGTGCCACAGGAGAACTCCATTTATGTACTTTTTAACTTCAGATGGACTTAATTCACCTCAAGAACTGCAGTTTTTTGACTGCCTTTTCATCCAATTTATGCCATTTATACTTCGATTAGTATAAGTTCGATCAATTCCAGGTAGCAAAATCAAATCGTCTAAATATTGATTTCCACAACCTGCAAATATCAAGTACAAATTACTCCATTTGAAGTGGATGTCAAAATTAATTATTTAGCTTCCCCTCCTCACATGGCCAGAGTAACCGGTTAGGGGGACCCAGTACAGTGATTTGCTATTAGACCCCAATTGACATCACACCACATTAGCGGACTTCAGAGACACAGGACCCTTTTATACAACATGGCAACAAGTTAAGCTATTGCCACTAAAACCTGCTTTAATGGTGCAAATTCCCTCCAAAACACATGCAATTAATCAATTCACCGCAGCCAATTTAAATGTAATGAAACTGGGACTTTTTGTGTGCCCCTGGGGAGTCTGGGGAGTAATCAGGCCTTGCTCTGTTTTACAGGCCCACAGTGGATCTGATTGGAGCCATGGAGACCCAGAGTGAGCCGTCTGAGCTGGAGCTGGACGATGTGGTCATCACCAACCCTCACATTGAGGCCATCTTGGAGAATGAGGACTGGATAGAGGACGCCTCGTACGTCTTACTGTTGTTATTGTGACCCGCCATAAGTTTAGAGCTTTAGACGTTACGTTAAGTTACGTCTCTCAGTGCTTCTTCTGTACTTTGTCAGTATTATAGATTGTAATTATTTCTGTGACTTTCTCTCCAACAGTGGATTGGTCTCTCACTGCATATCTATCCTAAAGGTAACTGAATATCTTACTTGCTCTTTTAGTCCGTTTTCAGTCTATATTTTTATTGCTAATAACATATAATACTTCCACGTGCAGATCTGCCACACTCTGACTGAAAAGCTGGTTGCCTTGACAATGGGTTCAGGGGCTAAGGTCAAAGCACCAGCCAGCCTGAGCGACATCATCACTGTGGCCAAACGCATCAGCCCGAGGTAAAACACACGCACTGTACAATTCATCAATGTTAACACATTACTGGCTCAGGCGAACCCGTCTCCTCACGTCCTCACTGTCCCGTCTCGCAGGGTGGACGACGTGGTCAGATCCATGTACCCTCCTCTGGATCCAATCCTCCTGGACGCCAGGTAATCACATTTGTTGCCCCATCATTTTAAAAAGGAGCTTTTTGTATGAGTTTGGCAACTTAATGCAAATACCTACTAATTTGATTGATTAGGCATCTGTAAGAGCTGAAGAGGAGCGACCCCTCGACTTGATTTATCCTCCATAATGTAATAAGTTGATATATAATACAAATGCTCGAGTCTCACAGCAAATTGATGCTACCAGGAAAACGAACTCAAAATGTTGTATTTTTCATAACTGAATCAAATTGAATTTAAAGTTTCTGCAATCATTCATGTGCTGGGTTATTGCCATGCCTGCTCAGCCCAGCAGACCAATTCTAAGCCTGTTTTAGCTTAACTTTAAAAAGAAATAAGTGCTTTTCATCAAACAGATGCCCAAAAAACCCAGAAAAATCTGACTTATTTGCCTTTTCTCTTCCTCTTCAGGGCAACTGCTCTCCTTCTTTCTGTCAGCCACCTGGTGCTTGTCACCCGCAACGCCTGTCACATGTCCGGCAGCATGGACTGGATCGACCAGTCGCTCCACGCGGCCGAAGATCATATGGTGGTCTTGCGCGAGGCAGCGCTGGCCTCCGAACCAGAACGAAACATGTTTGGAGCAGACGCACAGCGAGAACAGGCCATCTAGAGCAAACACAAATAACTCCCACAAACAAACGGCAGCAGCCGGGCGTGAAAATATGTCAATTTTATCCTTGAGCTGCCTCTTTGCAAAACTTCTGTACTTAATTGATACTTAACAGGCACATATTCTGCCAGACAGTGTTGAAAAGGCACGCTTCCCAAACTCATCATCCAGTCCAACTTAATAAGGACTCCTCTGAGCGGTAAATAGGCTGTGCTAATTGATGCAGGGACTTGACTCTGTCCCTTATTTTCACTTTCACTATTTTGTCTTCATATTTGCATCAAAACGTGCTGCAGCTACGCAGTAATAACTGTAAAGTAAATGTCACACATTCAGAGACGGGGCTTTTTTGTATGTAGCCCTACAGCAGATCCTTTTTGGGAGTCTGTTTTAAGGTGTAATCTGCCTGCAAGTGAAAGGTCTTTGGAAAAATTTCTCCTCGAGTGCGCCATCACCCAGCAGTGGGCCTAAATCCAATCTCGCCGGCACCGCACAGTCACATGGAGGCTTAGTCAGCTAATCCATTCTGAGGGAAAATAACACCCAGTTAGCCAGTAAACCCAGAGGGGGTCTAACTCAGTGGACCAATGGAAGACCAACCTCACTTATTTACAATTTGTGGGGTCAGCGTGACTTGTAGAACATCCTTCAGATACTCGTACGCTGTTAGAAATCACCGGTCTGTGAGTTTTCAGAGACCCAACACCTGTAGTTTCAGCCACATCAGCAGCAGAGTTCAAGTTTTTCCAGTCGAGTAGTGCCCTGTTGTGCCATTGCTGCATTGTATTATGATTTAATGAGGTTGTTATCAATGGAAGAACCTGGTATCTCTTTTAGCCGTGCTAGCACCTAGGCTCCTTTCTGTCAGTCCACCACTTTGTTCCACACTGAAATATCTCAACATCTACAAAACGGATCGGCACAAACATTTGGACGGAGATTCATCGTTCCCAGAGGATGGATCCTAATGACTCTGGTTAACCCCCGAACTCTAGAGCCACCAGCAGGTTCACATCTGGGGTTAATTGAGTGTCTCAACAAATTGAACTGCAATGAAATACAGCACTAATATTCATGTACCCCACAGAATGAATTATAATTACTTTAGTGATCACTATAACACCAGTAAAGTTTAATTTGTCCAATACTTTATACTGATACCAACACTGCTAAGCTAATGGCATTCCGATCAGCCTGTACTTTGTGCTATTTAGCATATGCTATTATACTAACATGCTAAACTAAGAGGGTAAACAATACACCTGCTAAACATCAGTGTTAGCATTGTCATTGTGAGCATGTTAGCATTAATCTCACTAAAGCCCCACAGAGCTGGATGCATAAATGTAGAAGATTTCTGAAAGTCAGTGCTAGACAGCGAGTCAAGAAACACTTCTTTAATTCTGACAACACAAATGCTTTAAAAAGGCTCAAAATTGATGTTAAATTCAATAGTTGCAGCTGTTTCTATCTACATGTGGCCAGGAATAATAAGGATATTACACGAATATCAAAGTGGAACAAGACATTGCCATTAGCTGTTAAAAGTGTTAATTGATTTTTTCTGTCAGAAAAATCGCGCTTTCACAAACTACTGAGAGACACAATGTGTCTTTATGTATTGTCGTGTTTTGAACTGTGTGTTGATTGAGGTGAAACAGAATTAGCGTGTTTGTTTTGGGCCAGAAGGATGTTATTGGAGCATGCCTACCTGCTCTTCCATGCATAGCTAATAGTGAATCCCCAAGGAGTCCTAATAAGGCATTACCCACAGTCACAATGAACACATGGGCTTAGGCTACAATACACATGGCACAAACCTTTGTGCACACAAGGCTGGCAGACAAATGAACACTTCAGCACATCGTATGACACACGACAGCATAGATTACGAAGTCAAACACACTTTTGATGACAATCAGAAGGAAAGTTAAATCTATTAACTGAAATCGAACTTAAGCAAAAACAGCAGCTCTGAGCATGCAGAGATGTTTTGATGGAAAGATATCGATCTAGGAGGAAACATTTAGAAAGTGGTAGCCTTATTTTCTTTTCTCGTTTACACTGTTTATTAGCATTGATCTTTTTTTGTAAGCACTCCTTCTCATCCTTACCCCACAGTCTGTTACTGATGTCCTTCCCTCACTCCCACTCACCTATTTTTTTTTATCTCTCATTGATTTGTACAGATAAAATGAAGTTTCATAGGAAAATGTGTTTTGTTTTTGCTCTGAACTGTAGCTATGGAGAAATCCATGTTTGATAAAAAGTCCCACACTCGTACTAATTTGACTAAATAAAAATGAATTGCCTTCTTTTTATTACGTTGTGAGGAGTCCTTTGTGCAGCGACACGGTGCAAATATCCCTCTGCCGTCTTCCCTTCTCGGTGGAGGAGGAAGTCCTTGCTGCAGCCCTTCACTTGTTTTCACTGTCTAACAAAGCAGCCCTTTGCTTTTCTTCAGATCAATTTGCTTCCAGCTGGGGAGGGAGGCATATTCATCTCTCTTCATTTCCAAAATGGTCTGAAACGTAATTACAGTGATTTATTTGTGGAGGAAACAATGTAAAAACCAATTCATATAATCAAATATAAATGTTAAAGTTTTGACTAAACTTCCTCTCAGGATTCATCATTAAATTATGAACTCGAGTGTGTCTAACTTCATTTGCAAAATATGGTGAACACTGCAGCCTGCTGGTTGACAGACATCACTGCATACTGCTCCATCAGTTTACCTGGAAGTCTTGGTCAGACAGGTAGACCTCCAGGTGCTGGGGGTCCACACCTTCAGGTAAGGGGCTCCGCTGCAGCTCCTCCAGAGGGTACTGGGTCTTCATGAGCTGGGCCAGGGCGTCCTGCACCAAGGTCAGCTTCACCCGCCCTGCGTCACCCTGACACACATCAAACACACCACAGAGATGTTGCTATGACTGCCAGCAACAGACTGAATTGATAACTGGACTACAAATTAGGAAATATGGGGGTTTTTTTAGACAGATTCCTGGTCTTTGTTGTCGATATTCCAAAATTCTAATTCTAAATCTAATCGACTCGTAATTAATTGAGGCTGTTATTGATGGAGAAGCTAGTGTCTCTTCCTCTTGTAAGCGGGATTTCTTGAAGTGAATGCATTTCTGGCAACATGTAGACAGAAACAGCAGCTTCAGATTTGCCCTTTGATATTTTCATACTGAAAAGAGATAATGATACAGTTTGTTCCAGATTGTACCAGCACAGAGTCCCAGACAAACTCATGACTCAGGATGAATACCTGACTTCAGCCAAACCCTCCAACAAAGGTCAACTGGACAGCAATCGTCAACAAAAAATCTGGACGGAGAAATTGACCTTTACCTCAAGACTACTGTATGATCAACATGTAATATACTGAAAAAATGTACAACATTCACGCCTATAAGATGTAACCCATTACACATGTCATTCAAAGAGAAAGACCCTTGTCCTGACATGTATAATGTTGTGCCCTTCTTTTAGCCAATATGTTAATAAAGATAAAGCAAAGAAAGAAGAAGAACGTATTTGAAACCATCTGTGAAGCTGCGAGTCTTCACTCAGACCTATACGTCACCCCAACTAGACAACACAAGGTCTGGCCTCGTTCCTACATGACAACCTGTTCATGTCACTGTGTGGTGCTTGTACCTGTGCGTGGGGTCCCGGGCTCCTCTCCCATCGAGGGAACACATTGGTGAAGGTGAGAGGTTCCGACCCCTCAAGGATGAGGTAGGCCTGCGGTGGGCGTCTCGGGTTCATCTCTGGGATACAGAAAGAAAAGTCATCAGGTTGTTTTTAAAAAACACATCCACAATCAGTAACCCGGTTAATTTCTGAGATATTCCCGTCAAACAGCTTCCTCACACCTTTGCAGTACTGCAGCGCCGTCTGCATGGCGCATCTCCTCTCGTTGTGCCAGCAGCTCCAGGTCAACGCTGAGCTTTCTGTCTGCTCAGGCTGACCCCTCTGCCACAGGTAGACCTCCAGATGGTTGTCAAGCAAGAACAAGGCTGACAGACAGAAAGAAAGACGGGATGTATTAAGACAATAAAGTGGAATTAGATTAGATTAATATTACTAATTAAGTTTGCCTTTGATGTTCCCGTTGGATGGCAAGAAAACAAGCAAATGTAAATGTGTAATTAAATAGATTTCTGTCTGAATAGCACTAAAATATCTCATATATTATATATCTCCATCTGCTGATGAAGGCCATGAGGATGTGGTTAAGAGTTCTGGGAAATGTCCACTAAGTGGACCTGGTGCTAACACATTTTTGTGCTATTCATGCTATTTCCAAGGAACCTTCAAGATCAATATACATTTATTATTTAAGCAGATTTTCAGCATCTGAAAAACACGTGTTTAGGGAAAATATAAATGACTCATACATACATACATACAGTGACTATAGGTCACTGTATGTGGACAGCCTTCAGGCTGTTGAGCCACTTAAAATTTGCTTCTTAAAACAAATTTATTTTAATTAATTTCTTCTTGTTTTCAGGACCTGAAACTTTAAAGAGCAGAGAAATAGAAGGTTTTTCTGTGTTGAGTGCACTCTCACCTGGCTGTGATACAGAGTACAGGCTCTCCTGGACGAACGGCATCGCCATCACGACCCCCGGCAGGCGCGTTGGACTCTGCAGCTCTTCAGCTTGGAAACTCCCAGAGGAGGCACTCAGGTGGAAGAGGCGAGGTGTGAAATGATATTTTCCTGGATCTGACAGAAGACAGACATGGCATTTCTTTTACTATGAGTTTAAAGTACAAGCTGAGAGAAATGTCATGGGTGGAGGAGCCCAAAGTAAGAGCTATTTTCTACCTTGCAGCATGCAGTCGTAGGCCTTTCTGTCCATCTGTCCCAGTGCTGTCCAGAAGTCTGCCGGCTCTGAACCTTCCTCCGCTAACTGCACCTTCATCGGGCTGCTTTTGCTGAGACCCAGCTCTGGAGGACACCTAATTAAAAAAAAGAAAACAATTCACAAGCTGGAAAACAATTTCAACCTTCAATTTTAAAAACATCACCGGATGCTACAATCTTCTGAAAGCTCACCCAGAGTATGTGACTTACATTTGCGTGAGACGCTCCACTATGCTCTTGCTGACCTCTCTGGAGCTGGTATGAGCTTTACAGCCAGTCCAGAGGTACAGCACCCCCTGCTGGCTATTGAGCAGGACAACAGAGCCCCTGGACCTCAGACCTGCACAGCAGCAATCCACTTCTAACAGAGAGCCCTCCTCTGGGAGCTCTCCTCGCACACAGAACAAACGCCACTCTGCTACAACAGACGGATAAGAATATGTCTTTTAAATCAATGACAAAACAAGGAAAATAGATACAGGAAGAAATAAATATGCCTTTACTCTACCTGCATTAGTTGAGGCCTCCGCTCGCTTGCCCTTGTGAATGACCAGGCCGCCCTGGAAAAGCTGCAGGAAACAGGGAGGTTCTTTCCCCTGATGTATCACCACCTTCAGAAACAAACCACAACTCAATACTGGAAAAGGCATTCAAATATATTTCATTCATTATAAAAACATTTTTACATATATATAGTATATATGTAAAATGTCTGTATTTAACATTTTCCAGAAGCATAGTCGTATTTGCAGAAAGTGTGCTCAAGTGAAGGTAGCGGTAGAAAAGATTTGTTCCTTTCAATGTTCTATTATTGTTGTATTAACCTGAAAGACGTATGAGTGTTTTAGGTTGTTTTGCTGATCAATGCACTTAAAAAGCAGAAATAATGTGAAAGGACACATGAAGGTAATGCTGCTCGCATCCACCCTTAATATACTGAATAAACAACATCAAACAAGATATAATCAATTTTGTTGATGCACCTGTCAAACAGTTTAAGTTTAACATATTCACATTCAGTGTGTATTTTGTATTTAATACTGCACTTTATCTACTAACGATCATTTTCAAAAATAGTCAACAATGCAGTGAAATAAAAGCCCCAAGTACCAAATGTGTTCTTCATTACGCTCCTTGAGTAAATGTTCTTAGTTACACTAAGTATATGAGTAGATCATCTGTTCTGAAGGCCATGTGCTTACCTGTGACTCTTCGTGGTCGTTCAGCCCACTGGACAGGAAAGTGTCCCGCCCACTGACCTTTGAGTGACGGCCCCTCCACAGGAACACGCCGGCGTTTTCTTTTTGTGTGGGACCTCTGCTACACTCATCAGCGCTGTTTATTTTATCTACAGCAGAGAAAAACAAATGTTTGTAGTTAATACTTGTTCAAAAGTGAACTGCAAGCATCAGTTCCAGTTACAAAAATTAAAAGAAAAATAAGTGCAAAGGTCACGTGTTATATAATGAATGCCGCTGACCAACAGTCTTGATGCGGTACGACCAGCGGATGACGTAGGAGTCTCCTTCGTGAAGCTGTCCGGAGCTCTCTACAGGAATTTCACTGTCGTCCACAGCAGTGGTTTTCAGCTCCATCTGATGTCCTTCCTCCAGCATGATGACTCCATGCCCCCTCCGGACATCAACCCCAGCAAACACGCTGTGGACCAGGCCGTCTCCTTCCAGGGACTGACCCAACACTAGAGACTTTACGTCACAGGCGCTCAGGAGCTCTGGTAATGGGGACACGGACTGTGCGGACTGAACCGGGACGGGCTGGGAAAAATGAGGAGAAGTTAAAAGAGCTTCTTCACAGGATGCTGCAGGATGACTTTTAAATGTTGAACTGTGGGGTGAACCTGTGACTCCTTGCTTACTGAAGCAGCTTCCTCCATGCCTCTACTCCTGCCCGTCCAGTCCAGGAACTTCTCTCTGAACAGAGCCGTCTCGTTGCACTCTGAGACGCAGCCCAACAGCGCCCAGCCAGGGCGCCCGTCTCCCCTCCTGAGGACAGAATTAAAGGGGAGTGAACACAGTTATTTAAGTCCAGTCTGTAGCTTTACAGGGATCCCAAATATACAACCTTTATAAACAGTGGAAAGCACGACTGTTTGTTTTAATGCCCTTAAATGATGCTATTATGTTATTATGCTAATTGTGCTATTATATTAACTGCCTCTTTATATGCGTAGTTTTGCACATTTAGGTGAGTGTGAACCTATGGCTGTATATAGTATATGGCCAAAAGTATGTGGACATGCCTGTCCCTTTATCTTTGTGTGCTTTGGGTCTGGAACTGTTTTCGTGGTCTGATCTAGATCCCTTAATTCCAACTAAGGGAAATCTTAATGCTACAACATGCATGATATTTTAGAGAATAGTGTGCCTCCAACCTAGTGGCAATAGTTTGGGCACAGCCCTTTCCTGTTTCAACATGACAATGCTCCCGTGCACAAAGCCAGCTCCATAAAGAAATGCTTTGTTTTCCAGGTTTGGTTTTGGAGAAAATTGACTGGCCTGCACAGATCCCTGACCTCAACCCCATCCAACACCTTTAGGATGAACTG